>JAQZBX010001766.1:0-78846 GCA_029593785.1 Cabassous unicinctus | reverse complement strand
TTTAAAAAAAAACTTTCCCCTTCTAAAATTCTTCATTCATGGATATTTCTCACAGCTATTCCCTTTATTTATTTATTAATATTTTTAATTTCCTGCCAGAGAGCTGAGTGTCATCCTAACAAATCCTTTATTCCTGTAGGCAAGTCTCCTAATTTTTTATCATTGCCCTCTGCCAAAAATGATGCCAAAGTTATTACTGCTTCTCTCTTCCCATAGAGATTCATTGAGTATCTTTTTCAAGATCTGGAACATAGGAAAAAAATGGTCCCTGATAATCGTCATGGTTTATATATTAGTTAATTAAATAATTCATTAATTATTTCTTTTCAACTCTTTCAAAACATATTTCCCGAGTGTCTCCCATTTACTAAACATGCTGTATAGTAGTAGCAAAATAGATCAAAACTCAGAATCATTGCTATTATTTTAGATTCACAAACTCACTCTTACTGGCTGGTTTTCTGTTCAGTTACATAATACATGTAACCGTACAATGTTATAGTGGGATCCTCCTGCAACAGAATCATTTATTTGTTTCTTCTAATTCTCTAAAAACAGTTTCAGACAGAGAAAAATACTTCAAATGTAAATAATGCTTTTAGTTGTATCATCATTTGAATTTTTTATTATTTTCCTTTATATGTACAAATACTGCTTCTCTAAATTAACAAATCTTTTATGAGAAAGATAAAAAAAGCAAATTGTGCAAAAAAACCTACAAAAACAAAAACAGAACCATCCACATAGGCGGTAGGCTAACTTGAACTCAATCTTAAGGCCATCTGGAAAAATGAGATCAGGGGCCAAAAAAAAAAGCTTTTTGTTTTTTCTTTCTAAACAGCATGGGAGAGGATTTAGGTCAATATGTAAATGCTTACATACATGAAGAGAAAACACTATAAGCTGCTTCAGAAAGTCAAGCCACATTATAGACAGAGAGGAAATTATATGTTATAAGACTGTGGTATGGAAAAGGGAAGATTTTCTGAAATCCAGTGTTATTTATTCCTCCCACACAATTTAGTGGTATCCTAGCAGGTATTCTGTCAAGAATATAAGGCATGTTATCAGATAGAAATTGGTTTCAAGAATTTTCTTTTATTCAATCACTAAATGCTAAATAGAACCACAAATTGATTCCCTGTGTGCAAATTCTCCTTCATTTTATCTTCTGGTATACTCAATAATTGGGTAGAGGTGACTAATGCTAAGCAGCTCAAGTTCAAAGTATCCTCCTAGTATATAAAAAAAAGAAACCTGTGTCTGTGACTCTTAATTTTTCTCCTAGTGTACCGGGTAGTAGATTGTAAAGTAGAAAATAATGTTTGTATTTTTTGACACAGTGCTAGAAAGAGAAGTGCTTGGTTCTTCCCTCAGGTGCAGCTCCAGGTATCTTTAGCGTGAAAGGAAGCATAAAAGTGCTCTATCAGTTTGATAACTCTTCTCTCCAGTGGTCTTACACCTGACACTGTTTTGAAGCAAATTTATATAAAAAGAACAAAATTAATGACTATATACAAAGTTCTTTCCTAAAACTGTGCTTAGAGCTTAGTGCTTAGTGTTTAGTGAAGGGTACTGGAGAGAGGCATCAATCTTACTTGGTATATAAAGTAATTACTTCTAGAAGTTGCTGCTATGCCTATGTTGACACATAGGTGTATGACTATAGTTCAGGTATAGACAATAAGTATATTTCCAGTGGTTCCCAGAATAAAGATTAACTCAAAAATCTCCACTCCCCAGCCCTTTCGGATTCATCTAAGCTTATTTAAGTCTTCAATCTAGGTTATTTTACCTCTACATAAAAACATCTATTTCATAGTCTAAAAATTTCCGGGGAGCAGGTGTGGCTCAAATGGTTGAGCACCTGCTTCCCAAATGGGAGGTCCCTGGTCTTTCTAAAAACAAAGACAAACAATAAGCAAACAAACGAGAAAACCAACTCAGAGGAACCCATGTGGCTCAGTGGTTGAGCACTGGCTTCTCATGTGTGAGGTCCCAGGTTCAATCCCTGACCCCAGTAACTCAAAAAAAAATTTTTTTCCCACGTTTTTCTTCCCTCTGGACTATATGTTGGAAAAAGAAAATTCAGTACATTTAATTTTTCTAATGGCAGGTCTAGAAGATAGAAGGTGCCTGGTAAATATTTGATAATTAAAATAATGAATGCTACCTTGATATCTACTTTCAAATTAAATTCGTTGCTTTGATGGAAAACATATGTTCATTGCCCAGAGAACATATATCTCTAGAGTTCAAAGCTAAAGAGCTTTTGACAATGACTGAAGCAATGTCTCTGCAAATTGAACTAAAGCAATATGATTAATGGATGATATTACTGTTACAAATATTATTTTTACCTCATCTATTTAACATGACACTAGAAGTTTACAAGTAATTAAAATTATAAATATTTAATATGAGCAGAAAACAACTTATGTAGTAAGTAATGTCGTTTATGTAATATAATGAATTCACAACTACTAGTGTCTTTTTATTTGCTTTTTTTTAAAGCAGTTTATTTTTTCTGTCAGTATAACATTTTGAAATATTATTATTTTTACATTAGAAGCATTACAGGATTATTGTTGAAACTTTGTATTTGTGTGGTACTTTTATATGTATATATTTTTTAAAAGATGCTTAGATTATATAAATGTTATACAAAAATTACAGGGATTCCCATGTTCCCCACCTCCCACACCTCCCATAACATCCCACATAAACATCTTTCATTAGTGTGGCACATCACCTGGAATGGATATACACATCCTGGGGCATTGCCACTAAGCATGGACCATAGTTCATATTGTAGACCACACTCTCTCCCACACAGTTTTGCATGGTATATGCTGATGTAAAATGGCCTATATCTGTCATTGTAATGTCGCTCAGGATAATTCCCAAGTCCTGAAAAAGCCCCTGTATTACAACTGCTTTTCCCTTCCCTGCCCCGAAAGCGTCCAGTGGCCACTGGCTCCAACCCACTCCTGTAATTTCTTCCATTGCTTGAATCACAATATGTCTACAACAGAATATCATTAAGTCCACTCTAGTCCATAGCTCTTCCCCCAATCCTGAAGAGTTTGGGATGGTGATGTCCACTCCACCTCCAAGTGAGAGGGGGCCCATATCCCATGGATATGGTGGATGGGGTTATCCTGCCTGCAGCTGCAGACTCTCTCCATTCCCTGGGATGGCCGTTGTCCATCATCGTCTCCTCACCAGGTGACTTGGGTGATCTATTTGCTTTTGTCCCTTGAAAAATCAGAGTTAATTGCTACTTGAGACCATACTTATAAAAATATCTAGTAATGATTTATGAAATCAGTCTAAAATATACCCTATTCTGACTCTCAACTACATACATATTTTTATTTTGCTTTGTCAGTATAGTCTGTAAGTTATTCAGGGACTTTGGCCAAAACCAAAATCCTCTCACATTATTAAATCATTTACCAGGAGATTAGCCTTATTACTGGTACATTGGGAAAAACACTTTCTATTTTAGCACTAGCTAAAGATAGTGTTCTTCTTTTATTCTAATAGGCATTTGATTGTTAACTTCCCATAAATAAAATGCCATCCAAACAATAAATTTTAATTTCATGAGCATCCATTTATTTTCACAAATCACATGAGATTTAAAATACAGGTATGCCTTTACATCATCAGTTGGACACATTATATTATATTATAAACATAGAAAATTCTGATATCCGATAAATTATTCAAACCAAAAACTAGAGTTAGTCATTTGCAGTGATGGAGTAAGGCCTAAGGAAATTAGTCAATTGTGACCTGTAATTATCACATTCACAATCTCTCTTATATTTTTGAAAAGGTGACTAGCCAAATAAAATTTTCTCACATTTTTTGTTTGCATACCATCTTCTAAGAACTTTTCTATTTATTTTACTTGTATTAATTCAATTAACCCTTCCAACATGCCCATGAAAGAGTTAATATTGTTAGCCACATTTTAACAGGTAAATAAGACACAGAGGAATTAATCTCCTTCTCTAAATCCACAAATCTAGAAACTGTCATAGCTGGGATTTGGACCCATTGACTCTCACCATCCTCTAAAGCCAGCAATCTCAGGACCAATTCTTAGGAGTTGAGCAGTGTACGACATGCAAGGCTCTACCTAGCAGTCTTGAATGCTTTTAATCACTCTGAAATATTGCCTTTCAGGCAACAATGACTGGGAGATAGTTTTCTAGTAGAAAATTAAGGAATACCTATATCTTTGTAACCAAACAAATATATCAACTAAAGTATACCAATATGTATGCAGTATTTTTAAAACCCTTAACTCAAATGCCACTGAAATAAAAAGTAATTCGCTCAATAACATTTTTTATAGCTACATTCAAGGTTAACTTTTAGGGTAACAAAGGAATTTTTGTGGCTTACGAGATAGTGAGTAACCTTTCAATGATAATGCCCTCAGAGCATGAACTGCCATACAGCTGGAGAGTACTGGATTAAAATAGAATCATTTTCTTCAAATCATTCTAATTAGTTTAAAACAGAAAATGCACACAGAACTTCCTGGATAATGATTTGCAGACCTTCCTGGCCAGGTGCAGTGCCAGGTGCTGGTTTGGTTCTGGTCACAGGCAGGCAAAATTATTAGCCAACACCAGTGTGTTGAGTGACACATTGTAGGCCCTCTCAGAACACCATGGAATGCTCCTGCTATTGAAAATCATTTTGCAAACTTTACCTCAAGGAAACATTCAATCAAATATCCATGCCAATGATAAAACACTATTCTCAAAACATATGCTTTGGTGTAATTTGAGCTAATGATCTATGGTTAATAAAAGAAAACATTACTTGAAACATTGTTTTTAAATCTTGTTACTTCTTAGTAAACTTGTAATGCTTTTTACTTTCCCCATAATTGAAATGGTATTGGGAAAATAGAGTATATTTTTATTCCTAGATTAATTCTGCTGAGACAAGGAAACATAGATAAGATTAATTTTATATTATAAAAGACTTTTAAAAATTTATCTCTGAGGGCTTTTATTGCTCAATATCATTAACAGAATGTCTTTTATTTTATTATCTAGACATTTCTTTCAAGCTTGCCTGATTTTTCAAAAGTATCCAAGGTTAGTACAACTATATAGAATAACTAAGCTTTTCTTTTTGGTTTTCACACATCCTCATTTTATTGAAAATTGTCAAAATAGAATGGGAAAAAGCTATTAATTACCTCAACCATTCAAACATTTGCCTTTTAAAAGATTTTTGTTTATTTGGTTTCATTATGTCAATATGAAAAAAAAAATATCCATGAACTTGCACATCACCTCAAATAGTATTTCTGAATATATTAATTCTCACATTTATTTTTTTTCTTCTACTGGAAAACTCTTTCCTCTGACATCCTTGTGCCTCACTCCTGAACTTATCCCCTTTATGTCTGTTCAGATGTCAACTTTTCAGTAATGCTTTCTCTGACCACCCAATTGAAAACTGTAACACCATGTATCTCTTTGATCTCACCATTCCATGTTGCCCCAGCCTTATTTTTATCCATAGCATTTACCACCCTGTGACAAACCCTATGTGTATGTGTGGTGGTGTGTGTGTGTGTGTGTGTGTGTGTGTGTGTGTGGTATGTAGAAGAGACAGAGAGACTTTTGATCTCCATTAGATAGAATGAAAGATCAATGAGAGCAACCCATGATTGTCTTTATGGTTTACTGTTCTATCCTCGACCATTAGAGCAGTTCTTGCAGCACATCCTAGGTTTCCAATAAATATCTGTTGAATAACTACATACCTTTAAAAAAAAACTAAGTATTATAACTTAAGCAGTTTTCCACATCTTTAAATAGTCTAAGAACACATGATTTTTAATATCTGAATACTCATCTCTGGTCAGTCATATAATTTTTAAGTAATTTCAAAGTTTTGGACATTCAGTTCGTTTTGAGTTGTCCCCTAATATAAATTAAATGACAGTAAACACTCTTGTTCAGTAACATGTATTTTTCTCTTATGAGTTCCTTAAAATAAATTTGAATAAGTGGCATTGCTGGCCCAAAGTGTATGGGCACTTTTATTATATTGCCTACTGCATCCGCTTTTAATCACTTTTACCAGTTTACAAACAGCCATCAGTGACATCTGACTATTCTCATTTACCAACAACCTCACTAATACTTAATATTAAGATTTTTAAAAAAATGTTTTTAATTTGATCAAAAAAAAAACTAATTTCACTGATGTTTGAGCAATTAGATCATCATTAATGTTTAATTTCAAAATGCCGATGGGGATGGCTGGAGAGAGCAGAGTAGATCCATGAGTCACGTTATTGTCTCACGTGAAGGTCCCAAATTTTTATTTATGGTGCTTCTAACAAGTTTGACTACACTGAACATAAAGCCTATTTTATATAGAATTAGCCATCAGTGCCAGAAACAATTGCTATAGTTAACTAAAGATTGTCTTGTCAGGTGACGCTTGGCATCTAGAGAAATAATTATCCCTTATTATGACAATTTATTTCTAAAAGGAAAACTCTTAGATACACTATTTTAGATGATGGGACTGATACACAAGACTTTATATGCCCAGGAATGTTACTAATCCACTTCAAAATGGAGAGAGAAGGAAAGAGAAAGCGAGAACTTGAAAGTAATGACTTAGAAACAAAGACTTTTGGGGGCTCACAATTGTTGCTTAATAACTAAATATTTTGAAATTATGTCATATAGTATGAACTTTGTGTTTTATAAGAAGCAAAATATGATAATTATTATAAATCTTATCTTTTAAAAATGCGATTTGGTTAATGGCCTTACCTTGCAAATTTGTTGCCTTTTCTGCTGTCCCTTCCTTATAGTGAAGTAATTCCCCTCTCTGAGGCTTGGCTGGAGCAGAGCCTGACTTCCATTACAGAAGGCAAGAGGTCCACATGCTCCCTTCGCCTACCCACCTCCGGACCAGGGGACAGGAATGTGGTCTAGGAAGCCAATCTTGACCTTTCAACCCAGGACCTGAATCAAAGGTGGATGATAGATTATAGTAAAGACTTCCTCATGGCTGCAATATGGTGTCAGCAGAAGTGATCTCATCCCCAGTGGTGGCAGTGGTGATAATTACCATGCTGTCACTGAGTCGTAATTATTAAGGTTGTGGTTCGGGTTGTTTAGCAACTCAGTTCACAGCCTGCTTCTCCCAGTTTTCCAGGCTATCCAGGCTAACCATGAGTTACTTCATGGTTTTCAAATAATTTTCTTTTCAATTTTAATTATCTAGAATCAGTTTCTGTTGCAGCAGTTAATAACCCTGACTAAAACAGAATTTTAACCTAAAATTAAAATTATTTATAACTGCAAATATAATAGCTGATGGAAGGTGTGTGTATTTGATGAGCATTTTCATCTAATACAAGGTTAATTGCCTAAAGGGAACTCTGAGAAGTAGGGTAGTGAAAATAGGATATTGCACTAAAAAGACAAAAATTGTAATGATATTTGCAGGTCACAACTAAAATGATAAAGGCTTAGTTTGAATAATAAATCTGTTTTGAAGCCTTGACAGACATTCTACTCATATTTATGTGTGTATGTGTGGGAGGTTGGAATTTTTTATTTTATGGTTTCATCAAGAGTATACCACTATATTGATCAAGTCAGAATCTGTTATGCCAACATTTATATGGACAAACCTTCCTATATGTTATACTGAAACTTTATTCTAGAATCTTCAATAAGTGATTTTATCTTCTATTTGTGCCTGTATTTCACATAGGTATATTGCCTTGTAGTCTTAAAATATCACCAAATTTGCCCTCTACTTCAGAGAACTTACACCACTCAGTACCCCTCATGTTGATGAGACGGAATTCATCTCCAAATATTTCTCTTCTCTAGTGGATAAATTAACATTGAATCACCTATAGAAAATGCTACATTAGGGCTTCTGAGACAAGGTTCTACAAAGGCAAAGATTTTCCTAGAGATTGTTTACATCCTGTGAAAAAGACTGCCTTGCAAGAGATGGTTTATTTATCGCAGTCGCTCAGAAGATAAGAAAGAGAAGTTCTCTCAGCTTTTTAGACTGAAAACATATTCAATTTGCCAAAGCATTTATTTGCCACAGCAGAAGAGCAATTCTTACTGATAGACACTAAGTGTTCATTAGAACAGAGCCTTATGATCTCTGTTACAAACCAATTTTTTTCTATGTGTTTGATTTACCATTTTGAAATAGCAAGTTTCTGGTAGATTATCTCCTTTTGTGGACCTTTTTTGTTCTCTACCTGTAACCTAATAATAATAGTTAATGTATTCTTACTTGCTTACTTTCTATCAAGCAATGTTCTAAGTATAAATTTATTTAATTCTTGAAAAATTAATGAGGTATGTATTAGTATGTGTAGCAATTTGGCAGTTTGATATAGTTATGAATTCCAAAAATAGATATTGGGTTATGCTTGCAAACTGGTATGTTAATCTGGGCATGATTAAGTTATGATTAGGGTGTTGACTAGGCCACGTCAGTAGGGCATTGAACCCCACCCTTTGGTGGGTGGGGAATCAAATATAAAAGGCATGGCAAAGGACAGAGTTGGAGAAGTTTTGATGTTGGAGTCTTGAGCTGGAGCCCCGGGAAGTAAGAGAGCTTGTTTGTGAGGAAGGAGAGAAGGCCCCGGGATAGAGACAAGCCATTCACCTGATAGTCTACAGCTGGCTTTGTGGAGCTAGGCAAAGCCTAAGAGAGCCTCATAGTCTACAGCTGACCTTGTGGAGGAAACAGAGGCGCTAAGCCCAGAGAGAAACGCAGCCCCGGGAAGAGAGGAACCCAAGAAGCCTGAACCCTGGCAAACATCAGCAGCTGTCTTGCTCCAACACATGGCAATGGACTTTGATGAGGGAAGAAACTTACGCTTTATGGCCTGGTAACTGTGGACTTCTACCCCAAATAAATACCCTTTAATAAAAACCAACCGATTTCTGGTATTTTGCATCAGCACCCCTTTGGCTGACTATTACAGTATGGTACTATTTAGAAATAAGAAAGTTGAAATTAAGAACATTTTCCAAGTTCTAAAATTTGTGTCTTAAGATTTATATATTATCATTTTCTTCAAAGTTATCCATGAAATTAACCTGAAAATTTTAGGAGGTTTCTAGGGAAAGTCATGGTTGTATATTGGCAAATATAAAGCAATGCAATGGAAATATAGCATGAGACATGTATCTTATGAATGGACAGCTGGCAAAATGGCGATAATATGCTAACCATCCTACATACCACTACCAAATCCATCCAAATTATCACTTTAATTATTCTCTTCAAAAGGTTCCATTAACTGCTGAAGGTTCAGTCTCCTGAGCTTTATATCTAAACTCTTTTTATTTTAATTCCAACCTACTTTTCTTTACCTGTCTATCATTATTCTAATATGTACTCTACATTCCAACTAAAATAAACTACTTGTTCTTTCTCAAATGACCTCTGTACCTTGACTTGGGTAAAACTGCCATCTTCTAGTTTTCCTTTTAATAATAACCTATTTTAAAATATACAATGAAAATTTTTGTGATATTTCAAATGGAATCCACCACTTCTTCCCTGAAACTCCAAATTTCATTCTTTGGGCCCTCCTTATGGTTAACACTAAGCTTAGTTATTGGTGTAGTTTCTTCTCTCTTCTACTAGGTTTTAAGCTTATCCTTTTAACTCTTACATTTTCTCTGGGCTATAGCTAGAAAATCTTGTATGTCTATTTTCAAACTGATAACCCAGAAATATAACGCCATTGAAGCCAAAGCCACAAGAACTAGATTCAGAGGTTTCTTATGCAAAAGAAATATAAGCATGCACTAGTTACTACATATAATGTCAATTTTCAAGATTTTTACACATTTTCTCATATGTGAAGAAGATGATATTCTGGTCAACAGAAAATATACATTAAAAAAAAGTTTTCCCTCTTTTTTTGCTTTCACTGCAATCCACAACACATATAGTCTCTCTTTCCTCCAATCTTCTTAGAAATTCTTCTTCAGACCCTAAGCTATACACCTCTTCCTTCTTCCCTTCCCTCTGTCTTTCAGATTCTGCATCCAAACCTGTCTGGCAATAATCCAGACCTTATCAATGACTGGGGAGAGAATGAATTAGACTGTATCAAATCAGAATCTCTTTAGGACATGAAGGGAGAGAATTGCCTATGAACATTCTTACATTAATAACATGGTTCTGTCCAGTAAATATCAAGAGACTCTTAAAAATTTAATTACCCTACTAACATTCTAACCAAGAAAAAAAAAAAAACACCTCTAGATATAAAAGGTCACATTTGTGAGTAAACATAAATAAAAACAGTAAAACATCTTAACACTATAATATGATAACAGCTCATTCTAGAACTCTTGGCCTTTATGTTCTTTTAAAATAAATGTAAAAGTTTTGAATATAAAGTCGGTGTTGACATTTTCAAAATTTCTAATTAACAATATCGGTAGATACTGATTTTTTTTCACTGAACTATTAGAGTTTGCTCTCTTTTATTTTGGACCTATAGCTCTCTCCCGAAACTACAAAAAATAAGATGTATGTGAAGAGTATTCATATTGGAAGGACCCAAGCAAATAGGAACAGAAATCCCCAGACTGAGGCCTATTTGCTTTCTCATCCTAACCACCTCCCACAAACCATCCAGACAGGAACCTCATGTGCGTGCAATGTAGACAACCCAACCTGTGTGCCCCCAACTTAGTTGCCAAGTTACATCTAAAAGTACGCACACTGAAGGCAAAGTTTGCCCTCTGAAGGATAGACTGGAAAAAGAGATAGGTACTGAACTAGGAAGTAGGGTAAAGGCCATTTGGGTGGGGAACTCAAGGGTCTTGGGTACCTGAAGTATGGTTTAGAAGAGGAGGTGCCTCTGGTTGGGCATATCCTTTTGGACTCATATGCTTCCCAGTCTGTGGAATGGGAGGCAACTTGTCAGTTCAAGAGTAATCTAATATACAACCAGTGAATATTTTAGAAAGGAAATAAGAAAAATTGGCTTTTATATAATTAAATTATTTTTCCAGTTAAAATTTCTTTAAAATTAGACAGTTCATATTGGTAATTTATATTGTGCCTTTACATAGATAGAGTGTGTAAATTTAGTTTATTAACTAACGAAACAAAATATTCTAAAAATGTAATCAGCACCAAGCCTACATTCATTATTTGACTAGAAACCTTTAAAGTAAATCACATGTTGGGAAAAAATATAGAATCAATTTTAATTTTAGAAATATTCCCATTGATGCTAATAATAATGTTCTTATTAAAATGATGCTAGCCATATTTACTTTGGGAAAGATTTATTTAAAAAAAAAAACACTGATAATTTCAGGTAAGTACCCAAGACCTCTAAACAGCTACAATCATTCTTTTGGGTACATATATTTCGTATGATCTTTTCTGTGCTTAACTCATTGCTAAATATAACAACATATCACCTCTCAACAGCTAGAACTGATTTATAAAGTAGAAAACCATTTATCTTCTGTTGACAACAAATATTTATCTAATACTGAAAGTTTGACCCAGTAGAAGTCATTTACCTTTTCTTTGTTTCAGCTACTTAGCTGTAAAGCTGAAAAAAAAAAAAAAAAGTGATGGTTAGTCTCTACCCAATTTTTATAGTGTCATTAACATAAATTATAAGAAGCCTGAAACAAACTTGAAAACTTTTCAGGAAAATTGAATCTAACAATTCATTTTTTTTCTACTTGTGCCTTTTGTTCTCTCTGATCCTCGTTTCCGGCCCTTTTATTTATTTAGTTTTGATTAAGTAATATTTAGAGTTTCATTTCAATTTTTCTGTTTGCTTTTTAGTTTTTTTATAAGTGGTTCTCCTATGAATGTAATATGCAACAATCACAGAGCACAATCCATTTTGATTTAATATATACTACTTAAAGTAAACTATAGAAATATTGCAAACTTAGACATATGACACAGAGACCCATCCTTTATATTACAGTTTATATACATAATGCATCTAGATGCATTATAAAACACTCAATACAATGTTATAACTTTACTTTTAAACTTTCATGTGGTTTGTAAAAATATTAAGATTTAAAAAAGGGTTTCTTGAATTTATCCAGATATTTACCATTTCCAACGTTCTTCGTTCTTTTCTGAGGACTCAAGTTGCTATCTACTATCATGCCCCTTTATTCTGAAGAAGTTGCTTTTGCATTTCATATAGTGCAGGTCTCTGGCAACAAAATTCTTAGTTTCTTTTTTTTTTAATCTAAAAATGTCCTATTTTATTGTCATTCTTGATTTTTCTGCTCATAGAATTTTGGGTAGAGAGTTTCCTTCTTATATTTTCTTCTGGCCTATTGTTTCTGATGAAATATTAGCCATTAATTCCATCAGTTATAGACATATATTGTTTTTTCTTATTGTTTTTAAAATTTGTTCTCCATCTTTCACTTTCAATTGTTAGACCTTGGTGTGGATATCTTTATGTTTCTTCGAATTGGTGTTTATTTAAAATGTTATATCTGCGAATTATTGTCTTTATTGAATTTCGGAAATACACACATTATTTCTTCAAATATATTTTTTGTCCAATTCTTGCTATCCTCTCCTCTAGTATTCCAATTACATGTATGTTTACTCTTCGATATAATCTAACATGTGTTTGAGTCTCTATTCATTTTTTAAAATCATTTTTTTTTCTGTTTCTTACCTTGAATAATTTCTAATTGCTCTTCTTCATATTTACTTATTCTTTCATCTGCCATGTCTACTTGGCTAAGCCATTCAGTTAATTTTTAGTTTTAGAATTATATTTTTTCTGCTCTAGAATTACCAATTGGTTCTTTTGCATTATTTCTATTGTTTGGCAGAGGCATCCCACTCATCTGCTGAGATTTTCATGCATTCAAAAAATGTTTTATTTTACTTCATTGGCAATAGTTTAAAATCCACTTTAAAATTCCTGTCTGTTAGATTCAATATCTGTTTCATCTCAGGTTAGACTTGGTTGATAATATTTGCTCTTGAAAATGTTTTCCATTTTCTTGGTAGTTTGTATGTAAGGTAACTTTGGATTGTATGCCAATACCACATTCTCTTGATCACCAACATTTTATAATAATGTTTAATGTCAGATAGTGTTATTCCTCCAACTTTTTTTTTCTTTTGCAAAATTGTTTTGGCTATTTTAAGTCATTTGTATTTTCATATGAATTTTATGATCATCTTGTCAATTTATACAAAAAAGAGTTGGCTAAGATTTTGATTCGGGTTGCAATGACTCTAGATATCAATTTAAAGAAAACTGACACCTTAGCACTATTAAGTCCTCCACCCCATTAATATGGTATATCTTTTCATCATACAGGTATTCTTTGATTTCTTTAGTAATGTTTCTCCAGGTCTTGCATATATTTTGTCATATTTATCCCTAAGTATTTTGTTTTTCGATGCCATGGCAAATTGCATGGTTTTGTTAATTTCAGTTTCCAATTGTTCATTGCCAATATATCAAAATACAATTGATTTTTGTTGTTTCGGTCTGTATCCTATACCCTCACTAAACTCATTTGCCAGTTCTGGCAGTTTTTGTAGATCCCATTGGATTTTTCACCTTGATGATCAGGTACTCAGTGAGTAAAAAGTAGTTTTACTTCTTCCTTTTTGATCTGCCCTATTGCACTTGTTGGAACCACTAACCTGATGTTGCCAACAAATGGTGTGAATGGACATTGTTGACTTGATCCTGATTTTAGAGAGAAAAGCATTCATTCTTTTAACATCATGGATGAAGTTAGCTCTACGTAGTTTGTAGCTTCCCTTTGTCAAGTTCCATAAGTATTCTTGTATTACTAATTTGATGTTATTTTTTAAACCAAGAATGATGCTGGATTTTGTCAGTTGTTTTGCCTGTGTCTAGTGTGATGATCATATGGTTTTTTAAATTTAGTTTATTAAGATGGTCAATTACAGTAGTTAGTTTTTGAGTGTTAAACCAATCTTGCATTCCTGGGATAAACCCCACATTGTTATGATATATTATACTTTTTATATATTTTGGATTTGAATTGCTAAAGTTTTGTGAGGAATGTTTGTTTCAGTGCTCAGAAATGATATTATCTATAGTTTCTTGTAATGTCTTTACCTGGTTTTATCTAGGATAATTCTGAATTTACAGAACACTTTGATGACTATTCTCTTTGTTCTGTTTTCTTGAAAAGTTTTTCAAGAATAAGTATTATTTGTTGCTTAAATATTTGAAAATTTATTTGAATTCACCAGTGAAGCCAACTCAGTTTGTGTTTTCTTTATATGGAGGATTTTTTATTGTTTGCTCTTTTACCCCTACAAATTCAGTTTCTTAGATAGGCATAGACTACTCAGGTTAGCTATTCCTTTGTAAGTGAGGTTTGATATTTCAGTCTTTCAAGAATTTTGTCCATTTTGTGTAAGTTGGTAAATTTACCAGCATAAAATTGTTTATATATTCATATCTTCTTAGGGTATGTGTTAACTGTAATAATGTTCTCTCCCTCATTCCTGATATATAGTAATTTGTGTCTTCCCTCCTTTCTCCTGATGATTCCAGCTAGAATTTTTTTTCAATTTCATTAAGCATTTCAAAGCTTCAGCTTTTAGTTTTATTGATTTCTCTATTTTTAAAATTTCTTTTTCATTTTATGCTCTGTTCTTTATTATTTACTTTCTTCTGCATACTTTGTGCTAAATGTCCTCTTCTAGGTCCAGTTTTTTAGGTAAAATGTGGAGGTCATTGGTTTGAGTATTTTTTTTTCTATTCTGATAATAGGTGTTCTACAAATATCCTTGTAGGTACTGATTCAGTGGCACCCCATAAATATTGGTATGATTTGTTTTAATTTCTATTCAGTTAAAAATAATTTCTTTTTTAAAAAAATTTCTTCTTTTGCCCGTGGGATATTTAGATATGTGCTATTGGTTTAATTGGAAGACAGTAACCTTAGTGCAAGAGATTTAAAATAACATTTACATTTCAAAATCTCTCACTTTGTTGTGGTTGTATATTCTTTGCTGATGTGTTACTTTTAAATTTCCTTGCTTCATTTTCTCCCTTCCTTTACCTTCTGTATTAGTCAGCCAAAGGGATACCGATGCAAAATACCAGAAATCTGTTGGCATTTATAAAGGGTATTTATTTGGGGTAGAAGTCTACAGTTACCAGGCCATAAAGCATAAGTTACTTCCCTCACCAAGGTCTATTGCCACGTTTTGAAGCAAGATGGCTGTCAAAGTCTGTGAGGGTTCAGGCTTCCTGGGTTCTTCTCTTCCCAGGGCTTGCCTCTCTCCAGGCTCAGCTGCTCTGCTATCTCTACAAGGCCAGCTGTAGACTATCAGGCAAATGGCTCTTCTCTCTTCCCGGGGCCTCTGCCATGTCTAATGGAGTCTTCTCTGCTCCTCTGTGTGCTTACTTCCCAGGCTCCAGCATTAAAACTCCAAACTCACTTCTCTGTGGTGAGGTTTCTCTGTGTGTCCCCACCCACCAAGGGGGTGGGGATGAAACATCCTACAGACGTGGCCCAATCAAATGCCTTAATCATTATTTAATCAAGTAAAAGTGAAATCTCTGAATCCAATATAATCTAATATGCCTGGAGGGAGAGACCAGTTTACAAATATAATCCAATATCTAATTTTGGAATTCATAAACAATATCAAACTGTCACACCTAATTTTCCCTTCCTTCTCTTCCCTTCCCTCCTTCCCTCCCTCCCTCTCTTCTTTCCTTCCTTCCTTCCTTATTTTTATTTTCTTATATGCTATTTTGTAGGAAAATTATAGTATACTTTTCTTGAGCCCCTACAGAGAAATCTGATGCAATCTTCCAATTAGATGAGCCTATAATTTCCACTTTTAAAACCTTTAATTATTAATAGTCATTACATATATTTTTAGAATTGGGAGTGCCAACATGAAATTATTAGTCCGATTTCATTGTTATACTTTATTTTCTCATCAGTAATAATAACATTTGTTAAAACCCTGTGAAGTTTCTAGATATTTCTTTTCTAGAGTTATAACTGAAAAGAATTGTATCTCTTTCTATCCCATTTCTCATACTATCCTTTCCTTTTGTTTTTTCCCTTTGCTTGTATATCTTTTGTCCCTTATTCCACCATTCATATTTGGAAAAAAAAAGAAAACCTTTGTAACTTTAATAAAAAGCTTTATCTTCTTGGTGTACAAGGATTGAAAGAATTAAATGTTCACTTCAGTCATTCACAGATTGCTTAAAACTGCCAATCATATAAAATTAGAGTAATCATATAAATTAAATTAATTCCTCAGATCTCATGAATATGTCATAACGGAGCACATACATGTTAAGACAGAAATCTTGACTTCTCCAGGTGGTTTTAACTGCTACTGTTATACTGCTATAATTGTTTTCCAAATATATGCTCTCATTTCTAAATTAAACCAAAGGTCTTTTGGGTTATAATTTTGTTCAAATATTATTTTAGACAGTCCTTTAACAGCTAATGTAAAGTTATCTTTAGGTCTTGTACCTAAATATCATGAATCCTGTGGAGCGAGTTGCTACAATAGTACGTCGTGGGAACATGGGTTCAGGACAAAACAGAAACTTTAAGCAAATGACCCCTTCATTCCTTGCACAGTATAAAGAGTACAGAAAAGTTAAATAATCTCTTTGTCACTTACATGGCACAGAGTCCAAAAGAGCAGGGGAAGAAATCCCATCATGGCTAGACTTTCAAGATGGCGGAAGTCATTAGATGGCAGTTCTGCACACCCCACTTAGCTACAAAGAAAAGAGACTAATACTGTACTGTTTGAGTGTGGTTTTTAACCAGCTCAGGAAGAGTGGGTCTTGCCACTGAGAATTCCTGTTCTGATAATTATTTGGTACTTCTTGTTCGTGATTTCTGGGATTAAAATTTGCTAGGATCTTTTCATTAGATTTGACATTTCCCCCAGGTTATGTAACAGCACACAATAGAAAGGGAGTTAGGGGTAGCAGATGGCTGGTGTTTGGCCATTAAGTGTGATCCTGACTTCCCCAGAGAAGGAGGTGAGGGTAGGTCAGACCTGGGAGATGGCTGCTTAACAGATGTCTGGGATTTCCCTAAAAAATGCTATATAGATCTTTTTCCTCATCCATAAAATTCCTTTAGTCCTTTCAGGAACAGAGAATTACATTTGTACATCTAATTATGAAATTTATCTCTAAGCTACTTCTACTTTCCTCCACCTCCTCTTCCACCCTCATCTTTTAAAAAATGCCTCAGGTCTCTTCATATACAATCCCTACAAATTGAGTTTCAGGTTATAATTATTTGCCTGAAATAACATGCTGTATCACCTGTCCACTGCCACATTGGGGTGTACTTTATTTAGTTTTCCAAACCAAAAGAATCCTTTCCTTTCATTAATATATATCAACATATCTTTCCTATAGGCTGCACAAGCTACTACCTAGTAATAACTAAAGTCACAAGTTCCTTTGATTTGAATCAAGGCAAGAAGTTACATGAAGACAGAAAATTTCTATTCTGGAGTGAATAAATTTTTCTAAATTCTATTGTTTTCATTTTATGTAATAAAGCTCCTTTTAAACAGAAATATCTGCTTTTTTCCCCAAACATCTGAGACAGGTAGACAGTTGTTTTTTAAAGATATATTTGAGTGTCTCTATCTTTTAATGATTAAGTGTTTTTCTAAACCAGTGTTTGATAGCATTGTAAAGACTTACAAAATCATGGAAAATTCGGGTATCTCTTTTTGCTACAGAGAGATGAAGCTAAATTTCCAGTCAGCATATTGGTCTGAACAAACCTTAAAGTCCCCAAGCACATATTTGATAATATTTTACCTTTGCTGATAATTGCTTAATTGGAAGCTCAAAGAAGTAAAATTGAAATCTTCAGGTGCCAGAAACAAACACAAAACTCAAAGCCATAGCATCAACTGAACACTGAATACCTCACAAAGATTAAGATTGGAGATGAGAAAGGAATCAAGGATACATGCTCCTTGCCTGGTTGGGAGTTAGAGCTAAAATCCTTGCATAAAGCCTGAGCCAGGAAGAGGTTTTCTTTTTTGCCAATTTGAAAATTTTACCCAGTGAATCCAGAAGTATATAGCATGGGACCAATCTACCTTCTGTCGGCCTTACGTGGAAAAAAATACTTATGAAAGAAAAGTCGCAAGCATAGACAATGATGCAAAAACTAGATCAATGTGGGGGTGGGGGTGGGGGTTGGGGTGTGGTGGAAAGGGTTGGGAATGGGGACCCAAAGAGAGGCAAGTGAGAACTAGCCACACGAGAATGGCTCCAAATTGGAGGGCAAGCTTAGAACACCCATGAATGACAATTTTCACTGAGCGCCCACGTTTTAATTACAAAGTTCTTGAGGAAATGTCTCACCATAAGAGGAAGCAGAGTCAACAAATAAAAGATTATTCACCTTGAGGAACTGAAGAAAATAGAGCAATCTGAGAGACTCAGCCCTCAGTGTTCTTTACTCTTTGCCTTTTGTGTAATGAAAGAACTGGGTAATTTATTAGTAGATTTGAAGAAAAATACTGTTGGAGTTTTATTACCCCACATTTTAGAGTAGACTTAAAATGGGAATTGACTGATTTACATGTTTCATAAGATATTTTTCTATACCACACCTTTGGGTAAGTCAACAAATACTGATGCAACTTGTATACACACACATACTTACATATACACATTTATATGAGATTAACTACATATTTATATGTACCCTAACTCTGTAAATATTTTACAGTTATTCAGTTAAGGAAACATTATATATCATTTTAGTCCTAATACATTAAAAAATATCTTATTTATTTCTATTTTCTTTCTCAGCCTGCATATTTTTTGCTTTTTAATTACCAGTGACATGGGAAAATCTGAAAGGTTTGTGTCTCCATTTTTCACAGCACTTCATAATTGTATAACCTTAAGGATAGTGTACATATTTAGTTGACACATAATAATGAATCCTGGGTCCATATAAATATATATTAATATATGTTAGTGCATTTTACATTATATGCATGTGGTAGGTTGAATTATGTACCCCCAAAAAAGACATGTTCTTAATCTTAATCCATGTTCTTGTAAGTATAAGATATTTACTAGTACCCCAAACTCAATTACAATTTTTGTATTCCATTACTTTTTCTCTTTAGAGGAATTAGCAACACAGAACTGTCATTAGCCCTTTCTCAGGAACATCCATTCTTCTCACCAGATTATTTTTCCCTCAGATATGACTGGGTTAGAGTGGCTCCCATGGTTTTTGGAACACAAGATTCCTTAGACACTTTATACAGCCTTATTAATAACGAATAATTCCTGGACATCTCAGGGTAAGTAGAGGAAAGGACAGCTGTAGAGGGAAATAGAAGGTTTTTGTTTTATGTATTCATCCACGGTTATTTTTTATTTCTAATAATAGCAGGTGCTACAGCCAATCCAGACAATTAGCTTGGGAAGGCAAAATTCATGTAGAGATATACTGACACCTGGTGGAAGAGAGAAAACATGAACTAAAAGATAGTTTTAAAGAGGTTTGTTTCCTAAAATTTAGCAGTGTATTTAGTGCACTTAACACTTTGAAACACAGAAAAGTTTTGGATTAAATAAAAAGTAGACTAGAGAAACACAAACCTCCCAGTACCTAATCCACTCACTTTCTTAAAATTACATAGTCTGTCTTTGGACATTACAGTTTTCAATCCCAGGCTAATTCTCTGCCTTTTGATTTACAACATTTAACTGTCCCAACCTAGACATGGTACCACAAATATTAAAGAAAACATATGTCAAATAGAAGACCTCAGTTAAAATCTACCTTCATTTCCTCCCTTCCTTTCAGTCACAATGGATGGCCCATCACAAGATAATCCCCAGCTCTTTGCTTGGTTTTGTGGGCAATTCATCTTCCCCTCTCTCTCCTGTATCATCAACATCTTCTGCTTTCTGGCTCCTTCTTATCATGATTTAAACATTCCTAACTTTCCCCCATCTTAAAACATTAAACAACAACAACAACAAAAAACCTTCCATCACAACAACCATAGCAACAAAGAAACCACCAATCAGCTGCACCTCCAATTAAAATTCCATCTCCCCCTCACTTTTCCCTGTATCACCAAGCTTCTTTTTTTTTTTTTTTTTAAAGATTTATTTATTTCTCCCCCTACCCCTCGTTCTGTGCTCACTGTCTGCTCTCCGTGTGTTCTTCTGTGTCTGCTTGTCATCTCTTCAGGCAGCACCGGGAACCAATCCTGGGACCTTCCGGAGTGGATAGAGGTGCTCAATCTCTTGCACCACCTCAGCTCCCTGGTTTGCTGCATTTCTCATTGTCTCTCTTCTGTGTCACTTTTTGTTGCATCATCTTGCTGCGCTAGCTCTCCGCACCGACCAGCACTCCAGGCAGGCCAGCACTCCATGCGGGCCAGCACTCTGCGCAGGCTAGCTTGCCATGTGGGCCAGCTTGCTTTTCACCCCGGGAATCGAACCCTGGACCTCCTATATAGTAGACAGGAGGTCAATCACTTGAGCCACATCTGCTTCCCACCAAGCTTCTTCAAAGAAGGAGCTACACTTACTTTCTCCATCTCCTCTATTTGTGTGGACTTCATAATCCACTTTAGGTTTTGCCCACAAGTTCCACAGAAACTGCTTTTTTCTCCTCTTAAGGTGAACATTGTCTTCCTAATTCCTAAAACAATCAGTGGACATGTTTTAATACTGCTCTTGCTTAACCATGTGGCAATATTTGAAATTTTACCCTCATTCTTCATATACTCTCTTAGATATCCTAGAAGTCAAACTTTTCTGATTTCACTCCTGTCTCCCCTGATACTCATTCTCAGTCTTCCATTCTTTATTATATTCCTCTGTCCAACTCCTATTTTTTTTTCAGAGTTCTTATTCTTCACACTTTCCCTTGTTGAGCTCATCCCATCTGATGATTTCAAATAGTAACAATAAATGCTGACAAGCCCAAATTGGCATTTTCAGTTTAGATTTCTATTTTTGTACCCCAAAGTTCCATTCTTTCATTTATCCAATTATTCAATGACAATGCCACTGGTTGTAAATGTCATTTCCCTGAACTTACACTAAATTAATGTATCCCTTGCTTAGGTTCCAATAGCACCAGTTACAAGCAATTATCATAGCACTTCTCTAACCATATTTTGTATATTTAATATATTTTTTCTCCTTTTTAATTTGTTTTTATACATTATTGCAATTTTTGTGTATTATTCAAACATTTCAGAGCCATATAGAGTAAAAATGTGAAATTTCTTCTTCTGTCCCCTATGTCTCGACACATACCCATACACACACACATTTACACACACACACACTCACACACACCCATCCTTTCCCCTTCTCATAGATAAAAATGTTTGCATACTCTTTTTTTCTTATGTTCATTTTTTGTGCATTTCCATAGTACATGTCATTATATTTTAACAGTTTGTTTCAACTATGAGCATCTATGAATTTGCATTTTCATTTAAAAAGATATATTTTCAGAAAGACTGAGAGGGAGGGAAGGGAAGAGAGAGAGAAAGAAAGAGAGAGAGAATGAAAGAAAGAGAGACCTACCTTTTCCTATTGATGGGCATTTAGATTGTTTCCCTTTTTACTTCTGCATTGAGCATCGTTGTGCACAAATCTTTTCGCAAACTTTGGATTTACCATGGGTAATTTCTTAGAGTCTATGCCAAGAATCCATGAATTTTAAATTTTGATAGATACTGCAAAAATATTGTCTGTTTGCCACAGGGCTGCTGACACAAAGTACCAAAAATGGGTTGGCTTTTATAATGGGGATTTTATTTAGAATAATGCTTACAATTCTGAGGCCATGAAATGTCCAAGTCAAAGCCCTATCAGAGATGCTTTCTCACCAAAGTCAGCTACTGGTGATCCTGGTGTCCTACCACGTGGCAAAGATGGTGGCCGATCTCTGCTGAGGTCCCTGCCTTCCCCTCCAGAATCTACCGTATCCCGAAGCCCTTCTGTGGGCAACCAGGCACAGGGCTTGTCTCCTTCTGGGTCTCCTTTCTTTAGTCTTGGCTGCTCCACTTTCTTCCTGAGTTCAGCTGTGGGCTATGAGGCTTATTATGCTTGGTCTCTTCAGGCTTGAGCTGCTCTGTGGGCCCAGTCTTTTGGGGGCTTCATGCTTAAGCTTTGGCTGCTGACAATTCTCAAATCCTCTCTCACATGGCAGGATAAGAAATGGCAGGTTCCTTTTTCTGTGTGTGTGTGTCTCTGTGTGTCTCATTTTATATAAAGCTCCAGTAAGAGGGTAGAGAACCAACCTGAGTCATGCCTCACTGGCATTGTCCAATCAAAAGGGCCCCACACCCGCAGGAATGGATTAGTTCAAAAACATTCTTTTGGGATTCACCATATTCAAGCTATACTTTCACAAAGCCTACATATTTCCAATATTATTAATATATCTACAACATCCTAAGTAATAAATTAAATATCATAGATCTAATTTGTATTTTCCTGATTACCCACAAGGGCCAAAATAGCTTTCATATAGTTAAGTTATTTGTATTTTAAAAATGTTATTGGTTTCCAATTTTTCCATGAAGATTTTTGTCTTGTCCTTTTTTAACATTATAGTTGATGCTTATATATTATTTATTTACTTATTTACTCATATATTCACTTATTGTAAGCTACTGTAAAACAGACACTTGTGGGTAATTAAGATTTGGTGGGGGACCACACAGATGGGGTCCTTTCTTTTATTCATGATTACCAAGTTTACATTCTACCAGGAGAGGAATGAAAGAAATTTGATAAAAGTCTTATCAGGAAAACTGCTATGAAAACAAACAAGATTATATAAGAACTTTGCAAGGCTTATTGGAAGAAGACATATTTTGGCTAGGAATTACATCATATAAAGCACCAGGTAGGCAAAATCTGGGGGGAAGCTTTCTAGGTAGAAACAAGAATGTAGAAAAAGATGGGGGGTCAAACTAAGCACTGGATACTTGAACATTTAGAGATTGAGCACAAGAAAACCCAGAAAGGAGAATGAGAAGAAATGTCTGGGGATATGTAGAGAAACCAGCGAAGTGTCGTAGAAGCCATGGTGAGGGAAAAAGTAATCATAATTCTTGTGGAGAACTGAAAAAAAGGCCTTTTTCTCTGGTGGGCTGGAAAGGAGGCTTAACTGCCATGGGAGAAAGAGAGAATGAGAGGTGAGAAGAGGACACAGTGACTACAGATAACACATCCTGTGAAAGGAAACAGAAAATAAGGTGTTAGCTACAGGGGATTGGGAGGTATTAGAAAATATTCAAGTGAAATCATCAAGTAGAGAGGGAGGGATTAATGTTGCAGAAAAGAGAAAGAATAACAAACAAGAATTAAGTCCTTGGGATAACAAGAGGAATAGGGATATGGTGTATAAGGAAAGGGCCTGCAGCCTTTGAGGGAGCAGGGATAATGTGTTTATTTTGCACATATGAGAAAGATGGTAGATTGAATTTTAGGAGAATAAAGAAATGATATTTGACTTCTTCTGTTTCCTCAATGAAATTCATGAAGCAAGGCATTAGCATAAAGAGATGAAAGATGCCTGGAGTGGGACACAAAGTTTGAGAAGAAAAGACACTGTAAAATTGCCGATGTGTAAGGACAGGAATAGAAAACATTACGGAAATACAAAAGGATTTCTGGACAGTGTTTGGAGATCATATAAGATTTACCATTGTTACCAAATGCTCCCTTTCCCTTCCACTTTAATTTTTTTTTTAAGATTTATTTATTTATTTATTTACTTACTTACTTATTTATTTATGCCCCCTACATCAATGTTTTGCGCTCACTGTCTGTTCTCTGTGTGTTCTTCTGTGTCTATTTGTCTTCTCTTTAGGCAGTACCAGGAACTGATCCTAAGACCTTCCAGAGTGGGAGAGAAGCACTCAATCTCTTGTGCCACCTCAGCTCCCTGGTCTGCTGTGTCTCTTATTGTCCCTCCTCTGTGTCTCTTTTTGTTGCGTCATCTTGCTGCACCAGCTCTCCGTGTAGGCCAGCACTCCATGTGGGCCAGTACTCCTGCACGGGCCAGCTCACCTTTCACCAGGAGGCCCCGGGAATCTAACCCTGGATGTCTTATATGTTAGGCGGAAGCCCAATCACTTGAGCCACAACCATTTCCCTTTCCCCTCCCACTTAAATTTTAGTTTGGTTGAGTACAGAATCAAGTCAAAATTATTTTTTTCTCGCATCTTTGAATATAATTACTCCATTTCTAGCCTTCTAATGAGAAATCTCATGTAAACCTGATATTTCTCTACACTTTCACAATGATACACCTGTGAATTTATTGTTAATATTCATCTTGTTAAACACACAGTTTGAAGACATATATTTGTTTTCAGCTTTAGGGAATTTTCTTTTATTATTTCTTACTTGCTATTCTCTCCCTTCACTACTGGAACCTTTACAAAATGAATGTTAGAAATTTTGAATCTATCCTCTAAGTGTCCTAATACATTTTCTGTCCCCTTTTCACTTTTGCATAGTAATTTTGGAGAATTCCTTGACTCAAACATTTAGAACACTACTGAGTTTAGCCCAGTGGTTTGGGCGTGTTTGTATACCAACTTTCCCAGTACAGATTTGCTTCAATAGTTCTAGAAGCACCATCATACTTTTCAGCCCGAGAGCACATTCTCAGTGCTTTAACCTTTAAGCAAACACCACTACAGCTATTCTTCAGTACAAAAAGGGTCAGGAGATCCAAATGATCCAACCGCAATTCTCTATGTAATTTCCTGATGATTGCTCTTTACATCTCTTCCTTCTGCACTTGGAGATTTTACAGGACCATGCCTATCTTTGACGCTATCGTCTTCTGTGCACTTTGGACTGTAGTTTCTTCTGTCACTTATTTCTCATATGATTTTTTAATTTTTTTATTTTGTTTAATTTATTGAAGTTTAAGACTCATACATAAACATACATAAACAATAAGTGTATAGTAATAGTTGTGAACTTACAAAACAAACATACATAATGTCATATAGGACTCTCACACCTCACCCTACCATCAATACCTTGCATTGTTGTGAAACATTTTTAACTAATGAAGAGCATCCTCAAAATATTACTATTAACCAAAGTATTCTTCCCCCAACACACCCTACTATTATTATTATTTTTATATCATTTTTACATGAACATACATAAACAATAACTGTATAGTAAAAGTTGTGAACTTACAAAGCAAACATGCATAACATCATACAGGGGTACCATACATCAACCCACCACCAACTCCTTGCATTGTGAGACATTTATTACAAATTATGAAAGAATATTGTCAAAATCTTACTACTAACTATAGTCCTTATCTTAATTTGGTGTATTCCCCCCCAACCCACCCTATTATTATTTTTTAAATGTATTTTTATGACAGAAGTTGTAAACTTACAAAACAATCATGCTCATGTGCAGAATTTCCAAACAACACCCCTCTATCAACACAATACACCATGGTGGAACATTTGTTATAGATTATGAGATAATATCCTCAGATTATTATCAGGTCCACAGTGTACATTTGGCACACTTTTTCCATACTCCTCCATTATCAACACAGTACATCTTTGGAATAGATGCATGAATATTACATTATTACTATTAACCACAGTCCATAGGTCACTCCAGTTCTATTTTTCCCATGCTTCTTCACATTCTACCACCCTGCAATAGTGACGTACACCTGCTCTAGCTCACAAAGGACACTCTTGCATCTGTACCATCAACCACAATTCTCATCCACCTCTGGGTTTACTGTGCTATTCAATCCCTAGATTATTCTCTAGCCTTCTGTCAATTGGTATTTACATCCTTAGACTACGATTTTCAGCCACATTTCCATTTATAAACCAGCTGTTACTATAATGTGTTACTATCAACTCTGCACATTTCCACACTTTTACCATAAAGTTAATTAAAACTTCTACATCCATTAAACATTAGTAGTCCATCTCAGTCCTCCTTTTATCTTCTTTAAGAATCCATCACCTACCACCAGGGTTTGAAGATATTTTCTTCTAGAAGCTTTTTTTTTTTCCTTCAGGTTTTTGATCCATTTTGAGTTAATTTTTTATAAGGATGTGAGATAGGGTTCCTCTTTCCTTCTTTTGGCTATGTATATTCAGTTCTCTCAGCACCATTTGTTGAATGAACTGTTCTGCCCAAGCTGGGTGGGTTTGACAGGCTAATCAAAAATCACTTGACCATAGATGTGAGGGTCTGTTTCTGAACCATCAGTTCAGTTTCATAGGTCTATGTGTCTGTCTTTATGCCAGTACCATGCTGTTTTTATCACTGTAGCTAGGTAATATGATTTAAAGTCCGGAAATGAGAGTCCTCCAACTTTGCTTTTCCTTTTTAAGATGTTTCTGGCTATTTAGGACCCTTTACCCTTCCAAATAAGATTGATAATCATGTTTTCCACTTATTTATAAAATGCTGATGGTATTTTTTATCAGGATTGCATTGAATCTATATATCAATATGAGTAGAATTTACATCTTAATTATATTTAGTTTTCCAGTCCTTGAGCATGGGATGTTCTTCCAATTATTTAGGTCGTTTTTTAAATTTCTTTTGATAATGATTTGTAGGTTTCTGAATACAAGTGCTTTACATCATTGGTTAAGTTTATTCCTGAATATTTGGGTTTTATCTGTCATATTTTATTTTCACCACACTTTTAGTTACTTTTATTGATATAATCTTCATTTCTATACTCTTCCAGGCCTCTCTCTCCTGTCTTTTCTTTTTAGGCTGTTCCACAGCTTTTAGTATTTTCTGCAAAGCCAGTCTCTAGGTTACAAATTCTCTCAGTTTCTGTTTATCTGTGACTATTCTAAGCTCACGCTCATTTTTGAAACACAATCTTGCTGGATATAAGATTCTTATTGGAAGTTTTTCTTTTGCAGTACCTTAAATATATCATACTTCTGTCTTCTTGCCTCCATGGTTTCTGATGAGAAATCAGCACTTTATCTTATTGGTTACCCCTTATATGTTATGCATTGCTTTTGTCTTGCTGCTCTCAGAATTTTCTCTTTGTCTTTGGCATTTGATATTCTGATTAGTATGTGTCTCGGAGTTGGTCTATTCAAATTTGGATGGGAGTACGTTGTGCTTCTTGGACATGGATGTGTATGTCTTTCAATAGGATTGGGAAATTTTCTACCATTATTTTCTCAAATATTCCTTCTGCCCCTTTTCCCTTCTCTTCTCCTTCTGGGACACCCTTCATATGTATGTTTGCACATCTTTAGCTGTCGTTTAGATCCCTGAGACCTTGTTCAAGTCTTTCCATTCTTTTCTTCATTTGTTCTTCTGTTTGTTTGCTTTTGGAGGCCATTTCTTCAATCTTACCAATCCTTTCTTTTGCCCCCTAAAATCTGTTATTATGATTCCAGAGTATTTTTAATTTCATTTATTGCACCTTTCATTCCTATAAGATCTGCTATTTTTCTATGTATGCTTTCAAATTCTTCTTTGTGCTCATCCAATGTCTTCTTAATATCCTTAATTTCTTTAGCCATCTCATTGAATTTATTAAGGAGATTTGTTTGAACATCTATGATTAGTTGTCTCAACTCCTTTATGTTATTCGGAGGCTTATCTTGCTCCTTTAACTGGGACATATCTTCGTGTTTCTTGGTGCAGATTGTAATTTTTTGTCGATGTCTTGGCATCTGCCTTACTAGAGTATTTATTCTGGGTGCAGTTTCTCTTTTTAGTTTAGGGTTTTCTTGCCCTTGCTGTTTGTGTAGTAGGAGCCAAGGATGTAGTTGGTGCTGTAAGCTGTGGAGGCTCAAGCTGCCCTCATTGCCCCAAGGACCAATGAAGCTTCTCCCAACTTTCTCCTTTGTTAGGGGTAGGGACAGAGCCACAGCCATGTGTAATAATCCAAGTCATGCAGGCCTAGACCATAGTTGCCCAGAGAGAATGATGAAGCTTCAGGCCCTGTATTAGGCAAAGGGGTGCTGATGCAAAATACCAGAAATCTGTTGGTATTTATAAAGGGTATTTATTTGGAGTAGAAGCTTACAGTTACCAGGCCATAAAGCATAAGTTACTTCCCTCACCAAACTCTGTGTGGGGTCCGGCTTCCTGGGTTCCTCTCTTCCCGGGGCTTGATTCTCTCCAAGCTCAGCTGCTTGTTCTTTCCACAAGGCCAGCTGTAGACTCTCAGGCGAACAGCTCATCTCTTTTCCCGGGGCCTTCTCTCCTTCCTCATGACTAAGTGCTCTTATTTCCCGGGGCTCCGGCTCAAGACTCCAACATCAGAACCCCAGCTCAAAAACCTCCAACTCTGTCCTTTGCCATGTCTTTTCTCTTTGAGACCCCACCCAACAAGGAACGGGGCTCAACGCCCTATTGACATGGCCCAATCAAATCCCTAATCATAACTTAATCATGCCCAGATGAACAGACCAGTTGACAAGCATAATCCAATATCTATTTTTGGAATTCATAACTATACCAAACTGCCAAACTGCTACACGCCCCTTTCTCCCCTGCCTGGGGCGGGGATGGAGCTGCAGGTGTGAGCAGCAATCTATGCCACGCAGGTCCAAAATGACCACAGTTGCCCCAGTAGACTTCTGACTATTCAGTCAGTGCAGCCGAATGTATCTGCAGTTACCTGGAGAGGCTGGTGCAGGTCCCT
Organism: Cabassous unicinctus; assembly: GCA_029593785.1. Taxonomy (NCBI): domain Eukaryota; kingdom Metazoa; phylum Chordata; class Mammalia; order Cingulata; family Chlamyphoridae; genus Cabassous; species Cabassous unicinctus. Next base: position 50,041 of record JAQZBX010001766.1, on the reverse strand, counting down.
CCAGCTTCCTTCCTGCTAGAGGTGGGGCTAAAGCCTTAGGCTAGGGCTGCAGGCCAATCTAGGTGAAAGAAGCCAGTCTCTACCATCACTGTGATTTTCAGTCTGCCCTGCTTCCCCTCATTCTGGGGGCGGAGTCAAAATGGTGGCTACAGGCCTCTTTCCAACTTGGACAGGTTAAAACTTTAGTTGTTCTTAGGGTTATACTTTAGCCAGCTGAATTTACTAATCAGTAGCTGAAGTCTGTGGCCAACCATCTCTTCCTCCCCTGTTTTTGGGGAATGGAGCTTCCAACTCCAGCCACAGAATAGCTCCTGAGATGGCTTGTGCTGCCAGAGTAGGATGATCACGTGCCCAATGTGGCATGGCCTGTATTTTCCCGGAGAGGCTGGGGCAGGTCCCCCCAGCTTCCTCCCTGCCAGAGGTAGGGCTGGGGCTTATGCTAGAGCTGCAATCTGATCTGGATGGAAAGAAGCTGGTTCCTACCAGCACTGAGATTTTCGGTCTGCCCCGATTCTCCACGTGCCAGGGGTGGAGTTAAAATTGCAGCTACCAGCCTCTTTCTGACTTGTTCAGGTTCAATCTTTATCTGTTTTTAGGATTATATTTTAGCCCACTGAATTTACTAATCATTAGCTAAAGTTGGTACCCAACCATCTCTTCCTCCCCTGTTTGGGGGAAGTGGATCTTCCAACTGCAGCCACAGCATAACTCCCGAGGTGTCTTGTGCCTCCAGCGGAAGATGGGCACCAGCCTCCGAAGCGTGGAGGGCTCTACTTACGAATCTTCTCGGCAGATGGGCAGTCTCCTCCTTCCATTCTTTCAAGGATGTTGCAGGAATCTCTTCTGGTCTCCTGAGGCCCCCAAACAGGTGCTTTAGATAGCTCTGGGTGATTATTAACTGCCCCATAGTATAAGCTGACTCTTGAGGCCCTTACTCTGCTGCCATCTTGCTGGTTCTCTCAGATGATTTTTGTCTTCAGGAATTCTTCAAAATTTTTGGTTTGCTGATGGCCCATTTTCTGCTCTTCCATCATGTCATCTATTTATTTCATGGTTTTGTGATACAATAAAAAGTATATATGCATTTAGAGTGCCCTCTTGTCCAGCCCTGCTGTGCAGGGAGTATGCAGTTTCCAAAGGTCCTAGACCACAACTTAGGTGTCCACAGCTTATTCTAATGACTTCCCTAAATGAAGAATTAGCCTGGGCATCCCATCACAAGGAGATCTTAGCCATCAGTCACGCCTTAAAGGACCCCTTACTTTAAATGAAAGGGTCTTTATGTTATTGTTCATTAACAGTTAATGTGCTAATATGTAAATACTTTTAACATTCCACTATCTTATGATGGCTTAGTTATAAGGTCCCAAATAACAATGTTTTATTCTATTTTAAATATACTTATAAAGAATTTTTGGGTGAAATTTGAAAAAAGGATAAGTATTAAGCTGAGCCTAAATTCCTTCACTTTCTTAAAAATATATTTGCATTCATCAGGTATAAAGCAACAACAGCAAAAATAAACAGCTTGAATCAAAATTTAAGACATACAGGTTTCTAAATTCAATATTTCCAGGCTCAGTGTCATGTAGTATTTGAGCTTGGAATTATGTCTTCTTTCCCTCCTTTTATAGATATGAAAAGTGAGACCCAGAGTGGTTAAGTGACTTGCCCAACATCACACAGTTCACTCTCTCTTTTTTTTTACTTTAATTAGACCCCAAATCTTAACTTTCAGTCAAGATTTCTTTCCATGTCTACCTCTACTTCTTTTATCCATACTTAATTTTATTCCACATATCTAAAATCTCCTCACTCTCTAAAAAGTTTAAGTATTCTATGAGAAAAAAAACTAAATAAATAAATGTCTATTGCACACTTTTTTCCAATATACTCCAATGACCTTATTCAGATTTCCCCAATTTGACTGGAACTTGTGTGTGCATGTGCATGTATTAAATTTTATCCAACTTTATCACATGTGTAAGTTCCTGTACCTACCACCATAGTCAGGATACAGGACAGTTCCATCACTACCAGGCTCCCTTTTGTTGCCCTTTCATAGCCACACTCTCCTCCCTTTCCCACAACCACAAGGTCCCTAATCCCTGACCACTACTAACATGTTGGTTCTACTTTTCCATCATTTTGTCATTTCAAAAATGTTATATATATAGAATTATATATTATATAACCTTCTGGGATCAGCTTTTTTCTCTTAGAAAAATTCCCATGAGAGTCAACCAAGTAGTTGTGTGTGTAGATAGTCCAATCCTTTTTATTGCTAAGTAGTATTCTATGGTATGGATGTACCATAGTTTGTGTAACCATGCACCTATTGAATGACATATGGGTTGTTTCTAGTTTGGGGTTCTTATGAGTAAAGCTGTTATGAACATTCATGTACAGATTTTTATGTGAATGTATGATCATTTCTCTGGGATAAATGTTCAAAGGTATAATTGCTGGGTCATAAAGTGATTGCATATTTAGGTTTATAAGAAACAAAGTATTTTCCTGAGTGGCTGTACCATTTTATATTTCCACCCATGATCTCTTAGTGATCACCTTTCTCTGCATCTGCTCCAGCATTTGATGTTGTCATTATTAATTATTTTAGCCATTCTGATAGGTATACAGCAATGCTTCATTGTGGTTTTAACTTTAATTTCCCTAATGGCTAATGATGTTGAACATTTTTTCCTATGCTTATTTGCCATCTGTATATCCTCTTCAGTGAAATGGCTATTCATGTCTTTTGCCCATTTTCTAATTTGATTGTTTGCTTTTTTTACTTTTGAGTTTTGAGAGTTCTTTACATATTCTAGATTCTAGTGCTTTTCAAGATACGTGGTTTGCAAATATTTTCTTCTAGTCTGTATTTTGTCTTTTCATCCTTTTAACAGAGTCTTTCACAGAGGTTTTTAATTATGATGAGGTTCTGTTTAACATGCTTTCCTTTTATGGATTGTGCTTTTGGTGTCAAGTGTAAGAACTTTTTGCCAAGCCTTAGATCCTAAATATTATTTCCTATGTTTTTTAGTAAAATATTTAAATTTTTATTTAGAAGTTTAAATAAGTCTATGGTCAATTTTTAGTCATCATTTTATAAAATGTGAGTTTTAGGTTGATGTGGTTTTTTGTTGTTTGTTTTGCATATGGAAGTCCAATTGCTCCAACATCATATGTTGAAAAGACTATCCAATTGCTTTTGAACCTTTGTCAAAAATATGCATAAGCAAATGTATTTCAAGTATTTGAAATTTCCTAAAATAGGAACTAATTACACTTTTAATCTTTTAAACTGTACTTCTTACCTATAACCACTAGGTGGCAAGATTGGCTTTTATAAGTTTATAATTTATTCGCAACAGGTCCCTGAAATTTATGCTATATCTTCAGTGAAATTTACTTTAAACATAGAGAGTCTAATTTATTTCAGTCACCAAAAAGGAATGAAGTTACGGGAAAAGCTCTAAATATTTAACTAAGGATAAGTATAATATTAGTGTATTGGAAATGTTAAACCTACTCAGTTTTAGCTGGTGAACTTAGAAAAAGAGATAGAAATCAGACAAACCAGTAAAGTAGGGTACCTGAGAGCATCAGTGAGGCAGTTTTCAAAAACTGCATAATTTTTTTAAGTTTCACTGAAGAAAGATAGAATAACTTCATTGATTTTTATTTCTAGAGTAAAATGTAAAGTATTTTTGTAGGAAAAAAGACATTCCGAGTAAATGCCTGCTTTGAAGTTGAACAATTTGTGTTAGTAGATTAAAACACTACTTACTTTTCTTCCTCCAATAATCATTTCTTACAATAACATATCCACACTTACACAATGCTGTCCTTGCTTTCTAGAAATATCCCTTCTAATTAGAGAAGTGTTTGTTGGCTTTGAATACAAAGAGATGAAAGGAAAAAGCTTGCCAAGTAAAGAAAAGTAAAAATTCTAGTGGGAAACATTGGCATTTTGAGGAAGCTCTATTAAATGTCTACAACTTTTTAATAAAACTTTTTAATTCATTTCATTAGTGTCAAATGTTGTTAGCTATAATTATGTCAGTAAAATGAAGGTGTGGCATTCTCCAAAATGATGTGTCAAACTGCTAATTACCTGATGACTTTGGGTAACATAGAGGGAAAAACCAGTGGCTTAAAACAAAAACAAAAACAAAAAACCCTCCAGGTGTTTATTTAATAGTCCACTGCACTGTCCTGTATGTCTGGTAATTGTTAAGTACCATTTTTCATTTTTTGTCTTAAAGAAACTGCTTATTTGACAGGGATCTTATCCTTAGTGATATTGTGGGAGAGAGAGTGAGAGAGAGCATTAGCAGGTAGTGTTCTGACACATTTTCACATACTCTGGAGAAATGTGTGTCCTACATATATATGTCATAACTATAGTTTTTATTAATTGCCAGATTTGAAACCGTGGAAGAATAAATTTCAATTGCAAAAGCTATATTTAAATTTTTTCCTCTATTTAATTTCAGAGACATCAGGTTATTAAGTTAGCAATTGGCTTAAGTTTTTTTGTCACTGAGCGTTATGATTTACCATTTCAGCAGGAAGTCTTTAGAAGACTTAAGTATAGACATGGATTCGATGGAATATCTGGACTTAAGACTTAGGTCTTCCATTTCTATGTCAAAAACTAATTGTTTTTGATACCCAAATATCAAAAAGGGCACTATTATTAGCCCTTTGTATGCATATGTTTCCTCACCTTCATATTAGTCCTTCACTGACGGTAATAAATATTACTCCTATTTTATAAAACTGGAGTGGTTTTAGTCATCTGCCTGCGATAACAAAGTTGGTAAGTAGCAGATGAGTGTATCTGGATCTAAGTTTCATTCTGAAAACTACTTTCCCTTGGCTCCATCCCTTAACTGTGCTACCCACATTTCTCACCTGCAAAATGGGCAGTTTACATAATATGAATTCTAACATCCTTCTGATCCTAAAAATCTTTCCTCTCTAGTGTTGGGAGAGAGATTTTCAGCTCTGCCTGAGTCTGGTCTAAATCACCAAGGGAACTACACACTTTACCAAGGCCAATACTCACCAGTGGACCAATGACAAACTTTCAGAAATTTCCAGATGAAAAAATTGGCATGTGTATTTGTGTGAAAAAAAAGCAATACCCTCTTCTGATCTCTGGTAGTGTTGTTTTCTTTTTTCTTTTTCTTTTTTTTTCTGTATTTTTTTTAGAGATTTTTATTTTTTATTGTTAAAGAAACTTTAGATTACATAAATGTTACATAAAAAATATACAGGTTGCCATATGTCCCACTCCCTCCTCCTCCCACACTTTCTCACATTAACAACATTCTTCATTAGTGGTTTCATTTGTTACAATTAATGAACACATATTGAAGCATTGCCACTAACCATGGATTATAGTTTACATTATAGTTTACACTCTGTCCCACACAATTTTGTAAGTTAAGACAAGATATATAATAACCAGTATCCTTTATTGCAATGTCATGCAGGACAATTCCAATGTCGCGAAAATACCCCCATACTACACCTATTCTTCCCTCTCCTTCCCCTCAGAAACTCTTGTGGCCACTGCCTTTATATCAATGATACAAGTTCTTCCATTGCTAGAATAACAATAAGTCTATAGTAGAATAATAGTAAGTCTACTTTAGTCCACTATTCATTCCCCAATCTTGAGGATTTAGGGATGCGATGCCCACTCTGCCTCTAATTGAGAGAAGGCTTAGATCCCTTGGGGAAGATGGATGGAACTATCTTGCCTGTAGTTGCAGACTCTCTCTGTTCCTTGGGATGGGCGTTGTCCATCATCATCTCCTTGTTAGCTGTCCTGGGTGAGTCCAGTGAACTGGAGAGTAGGTATTGCAACTCTGCTGAGATTCAGGGCCCAAGTGGCACATGGCTGGTCCAAAGATTTAAGTCTCTTGGATATACACTTATAAAGTATAGTACTAACTATAGATTCAATTAGACAGGGCAGAAGAGCCACGTGTAGGGACACCACAAATGAGTCCAACTCTGTCATATTGGGGAGCATAAATTCCATTGTAAGGCCACTGAAAGGATGCCAAACTCCTGAGCTGTCTGCCCTGCCTATAAAGACTAGATGTCTCTAGAGCCCTCAGATCTGGTAGTGTTCAACATGGCTCTTTTTTATCTGGGATGAGAGCTATTCTAAGAACATGTTAATTGATGTAAAATAAGAGAGCTGACTTAGTGCGATAAAATGGAAGGGAACACTTCAGTAGTAACAGTGCAGAGCAAGTTTTGCTGCTTGAAGCTGGCTCATCCTTGGCTGACACTTTCTGCTTCTTATTCATCCCTGAGTAACCAAATGATATACTTGAGCTTTGCTCTCCTCCACCAAAAACAATATAGAAGGCAGGAAAAGAACCAACTGTCATATATATGTGATCCTTTTATTTTTAAAGGGTATGTAAATGTACAGTAAATTAGTGATAATGGGATAGGATCATAATGTGAGCTTTCCACCCACTAGATGGGGAACTTGCTTTGTAAAACTGAATGCAAGAATGGAGAAATTAAGTCAATTTAACTTTGCTGACTGGGCAAAATTTGCTAATTTAGGTCATATATTAGACTTTTGTTTTAGTGGTCAACACAGTTCAATTTTGAGCTAGGGCATAATTTGCACAATAACTAAAGTTGAAATTAATACTCAGAAACAAACCATGCTCTATTTAGAACTGAAATCCATTAAGTTGTCTGCATTAGAGGAAGAAGCTGACCAATGGAGATAAAGCCAATTTGTTATATCAGAATAGCTGAACTGGTGAAAAAATTGATACAGCATGCAGCAATCTAAGGATGGGATTAAGCTCCAATGAGGTCACTTTGTTTTAATTTTAACTCTTAGGAAGAACATAATTCAACCTGTTTAAAATGCCATCTGGGTTAACCAAGCAGTTTTTTGTTTTGTTTTGTTTTGTTTTGTTTTTTTGACCCAGCAAACCTGAAAGAATGACTCCAAAATTTTCAATTTCCAGCTATTAAACAGATTTGTGTGGACCTTAAAATTAATGACTTATATAAACATTAGTGTATCCATTTTTACATATGCCTGCTCACCTTTCAACTAATCAAAATCAGCCTGAAAAATGTTAGCGCTACTATAGCCATGTAGTGACAGATGTCTTAGAAATTACGTGAAATTATGTCAAAAATGCCAATAACTTGGTACATCAAAATAGAGCAAACCTTATCAAGATTCAATTCTTAGCCAAGTGTTTATCTTGAGGTTCCATATTGGCAGCGTATTTATACAGGAAAAAAAGAGAGAATCTATGAATAGATGGGCAGAGTGACTGGGTTTTGATGTGAGGGGAGATGCTGTTATGTTTCGGCAGTTTTTCCATATTGGTGTCCAAGAATGGAAAAATGATTCTTGCCAGGATAATTCAATGTTCTACAAGCATAACACACACCATAGGTATATGCCAGAGTCAAAGTAGCTTAAAAAGTTCAAATGTTTTACATAGTTTTGTATTGATTACCATGAGTATCTCTTTATAAATGACAACAATAGCCACAATATCAAAAAATACATGTAATGTTTAAAAACACATGTGAAAAATATTAAACCTATAAAAGAAATTACTTAAAAGTGGTATTGTATTATTTCCATTTATATTAAATTTATATTCTCTCTCAGAAAGAGGGCCACTCTGTAGCATTTGTTAGGTATAATAAAGTAAAGGAGACAGAAGCTTGAGTATATTAAGGTAAATATTTCCCAAATGCAAACGTCCAACCAAAAAATGTCACTCAGTGTTTTCTAATATTGTTGGATTAGAAAAGTTTTCATGATTAGCAAATTTTCAGAATCATCTGGGAAGATGTCTCTTATCTTTTATTTTCTTTTAATAAAAATATCTGAGAGCCATAAAGATTGCATACCTTCTGAGTGGTTTCTCAGGATATTCAGGTTTGGCAAACCCTACCTTCCTTCGCATACTTCTTGAGGGCAGGAAATTCTCTCTTAGCACCTATGCCTAAAATAGGGCATGACCCAAACTAAGCAAGGGTTAAATGAATGGAAGGGTGGGGATACTTTTAGCTCTTAGGGCAAGTGCCATTGTATTAATTTTGTGAATACTTGCTGACTTTTTTCTTCACTGGTCAATGAATGCAGGAATCAAGCCTATTTTGATCACTGCTGTATCCCCAGTGCTTTGTACAAGGACTACCATATAGAAAAGCTCAATTATTATTTGCCATTTAGAATGCCTTAAAAATACAAATGATCTTACCTACGATTCTCTCTATATTGAGCCCAGATTTAGGACATTGAAAATGTATGATCCAGCTTTACTTCTAATCCCTCTCCCTCCCAAAAGTTGATCCTCACCCAGATTTTCCATAAGAGCAAGATATTACTGGACTGCAGAAACTTGACAGACCTTGGAACATAGTGATGCAAATCAAAAATATTGTTAGGAATTAGAGAAATACAATTGTAAAACTGGATTTCAAGCCTTTGGTGCTTATTTACATCCACTCTCATTTTATGTTAGGATGTGCTAAAATAAAACAATAAAATATTTTATTGCATTTGCTTGCAGCAGAAAATGATGTGATGTGTTCAATTTTTTTCATCCATATATTCTTGTCTGTAACTTGATGAAGTGATTGATGTTTCAAATATAGAGATCAGGATTCAAATATGGACCATTTTGTGACTGTCTGAGCCAAACACTTCATAACTCCAAAATTCTTTATTTGAATTATCAAGTATATATTTTTATTCAAAATTAAATCCAGGAGTAAAGAAACCTATCTTACAGTCAGGAAATGCATCTTCATGTCATCTGAAGTGGTATCAATTAATGATGTGCATGAAAGTTTGTTTCTTTGTCTATGTAGTGCTAGCTAAATGTGATTTTGTTTCAGTTAAAAGCAATTATGATGCTCTAGAGCCACAAGTTGGAAACAAACACTTAGTTCTTAAAGTCTGAATATGAAAGTTTCTGAGCCATAAAACATAAAAATAAGGAAAGTTCCATTCACATCTGTAAAATAGCTTTCTGGGAAGCAGTGGTTAGTGAGGAAGAGATTCTATTATGTATATCCTAGGAGTCCGATGATGGGGGTGACTTGAAAATATTGTGGTCTATATTTCAAAGGCAAAAAGACTGGTAGAAAATCATGAGGCATGAGGCCGAGAAGTAAATAAGAAAATGTCATTTTTAGTGACTGTATCGAAAACTTGATTGAATCATCACTCTAGCGTTACAGAGAGGTAGGATTCTCAGAGCTCCCCAGTCCCAATGCTCCTTTTCATAAAAGTCCCTGATATTTATTCAAGCCTCATAGTCCTCAATATCTTCATACATTATCGTCTAGTATGACTGACATACTTATAACTCTCCAAAAGCACATAGAAGATACACATCAGTGTGCAGTTGCTCAATCCATACCTTTTATCCCAAAGGTCCTTCACCTAAATCCTTACCTGGTCAACACATTCTTCAGAGCTTGTGCAGAAACCACCTCTTCTGAGGTTTCTCTGACTCACCCTATTTAAGTTACAATACTCTCCCATGTGTTCCTTTAGCTTCCTATACATATCTATACACCCATGTTTCTCACCCTTACCCAGACATTGGAATCATGTAAGAAACTGTAGCTCCCACTCCCAGCAATTCTAGGTTAATTGGGCTGAGTTGCTGCCTAGACTTTGGGGGTTTTATAAGTTTCCAAGGTGATGCTAATGTACTGCCAAGGTTGAAAAACTCTGTTTCACAGTTTTATCTTATTGGATTGAACTTTTCTGTGTATTTGTCTGTCTTTTCCTTGTGGTCAAGAATTATGCTTTGTTTATTTGCTTTTCTTCAGAATTAAATGCAGTGTTACTGCCTGATCACTTATATGTTCTCCAAAGGTGTATGATGACATATACTGAATTAACTGAGGATAACCAAGAAAGAACTAGAATTGAGGAAGTCATGAGGCTTTCTCTAAGAGGTTGAATGTGAAAAAAAGAGAGAAAAATAATAAATGAGGGCTATCTGCTAGAGATAGATTATTTTGCTTTGAATTATAACATGATTTGTATATTTATATGCAGAAGGCAAGTGAGGGAAAAAGTAATGGAAACAAAAAGCATCCAGGAAGAGATGGTTGCTTTAGTAGAAAAAGGAAAAAATTCTGGACTTACAGGCACTTGAACTTATAAAGGAAGCTGAAGAAAGTCCTAATTAAAGATATCTTTAAAGGTGAAAGACCAAGTTGCTGGTTATACCACTAAATCCAGTGCAATGCAGTATTTCTGAGAGGAGGAACATTCCCAAAACTGACGTTTTCCAGTACAAACAAATCAAACAAAATATAAACCAGTTCTTATGTTACTGAAATGCAAACAAGTGTGGACTGAAAACTTAGGGAATTGACTTCCCTGAAAAGGAATATAAGTACAACCTCTTTATTTTGTAAAGGATTTTATTCTCAATTACTTCATTATGCTTTGCTCTTTCCCCCATGTGCTCTCTCTCTCTCTCTTTCCCCTCCTTCCTTCTCACCTTTCTTTTCTTTCTATAAACGTCCTCTGAGATTTATATTTCTCAGAGTACTGAAGAAAAAATGCAACTGAAAATTGAGAAAGTAAACTGAAATTTAAGCAATGACCTTCCCTTCCTTCAGACTTACACACATGTAACAGATTTATATGCCTTATTGTAAACATTCTGCTACATCTTTCCTCCACCTGCTACAAGGAGTTAGAGAATCTGCTTTTAACAAGAAAGATAAATGCACCAAATGTCACTGAGCCTCAGGGGGATCAGAGATGGTAAAACAAGTGGTTTAATGTTCTGATTTCATTTTTCTAATGCATGTACTGGATTATATTTTCAACCCAGTCTCTGAAACCACACAGCCAAGTCTGGCTTGTGCGTGGGCTAAGAAAATTTGCACTGATGAATCAAGCAGATATATAACCACTCTCTCATTTGTACGTATCTACATGGTTTAGCACAGAGGTTCTTAAACCTTTTTGTTCCATGGACCCTTTGCCAGACAGGTGAAAACTATAGACCCCTTACTAAGTCCACTATACTGTGTAAAATTTAATAAATATGTCACATCCGCACCAACACGTCCCCAAAAGAATAATTTTTTTTTAAATTTCAATTCAAGCTCATGGACCCCTTGTTAAGAACCCCTGGTTCAGTAGGAATGATGTCAAGAGAGGATGAAGTTAATTCTTTTGGTAACAGTTATTTATCCTCAGTACAACAACAATATTTATATAGAATTTTTATTATTTCTAAGTTTCTTTCTTTTAGGTACTAGTTATTTTTGTCATTGTTCATTTTCAGAGCTGACCTTCAATATAATAGAACAAGCTATTATTGAGTACTAATAAGTTTCAACACACTGCAGTTAGTGTGCTTCACAGGTCTCACAACTTACTGCTACGGACAGATATGAAATTAAATGAGACAGATTTATAACAGTTATAAAAGATAAAGTTAAAAAAAAAAAAAGGAAGAAAGAAGGCAAGAAAGAAAGTCAAAAAGTAATAAAGTTGGAAAGCCAGGAAGCCAGTAGAAAAGCAAATGAGGAATAAAGAAGGAACAAGCTGCAGGATGGAGGATGAAATTCCACTGGGGTGGGGTTGCGGCATGTGGGTCTGAGAAAGCCTAATGGTGGAAATGAAATTTAAATGAAGCTTTAAAAGATTTTGGTAACATTTTGACAAGTGAAGAAAAGTAATGAGTAATGGCACAAAGGTGATTAAGTTCAGGAAACATCAAAATTTCAGGTGTAGGTAGAGTATACCGTAAATTTATGTCATCTGTTTGATCAGTGTCCTATGTGCTTAGCATTTACGCTTTTGGGGTGAGTGGAAAACAGGATGCAATGGAAGATAAACTTGACACACAGGAATGAGAATATGCTTTTAAAAACTCAACTCAGCGGTTTTTTCTACTTGACTACCGTGTCTGAAACACCTAGAGTGGGATGATGCCTCTTCTCTCAATTTTATTTTCTATGCAATAAGAGTTTTAAAAACTGTATTTAAAGAAGGTTTTTCTGACAGCTAGTTGCTGAATGGATTTCACAAGATGTAAGTGTAGGTATACTAGCTAGGAGAATATGGTAACAGTCCATGAACATGTTAATGATGACAGAATACCTTATCAACCATTTGAACTTTCTCAAATAGAAATGTTCAAAACAAAGTAATTGTAGCTAAGACTCATAAATATTTTTCCCTGATGTAGTGAATTAAGTGTAAATTTTAATTATATTTAATATGATGCAATATGTTGAATTATGCTCTTTTGGGATACATATATCCCAGTGGTGCTACACAATGCCTTGTCGATGACTGAATTTAATTTCAATTTTCATCTTCATATTATAACTAAAATTCTGCCTGAGTGGATTTTTTTCCTATGGTGCTGGATGATATATTTCATGTTTATGCTCCTTAAGGATATTAGCACCGAGAACTTGTTTAACTCTTTAATCTGGTTTATTGGAACTTTCTTCTATGTGTGCATTTTTATAAAGCAATCACAACTGGGACACATTTCCTGGTTGACTACTTCAGAAATGCTTAGGGTGGCTTGTATACTAAGGAAAGTGTTTATGGAATATAAAAATTATATTTCAAATTAATTTCCAGCTGTTTTATTGCTTTCTTGTCCATGGTCACATAAGGGAAAGTGAATAATACTGAACCAATTATGAAATAATGTGTCACTCCACTGGTGATGAAAAATGGACTAGACACAGAATGTCATCAACTCTACTGCACACAGACATTCCATCAACCTTAGGAACTGAGTATTTATAGGCAGCCAGACTTGGCTTAATGGCTGTCAGGTGTTCACTGACAATTTGGTACTCCCTTTGGGCATTGGTAATAATCCATCAAGGTCCAAGGTGGTGTACCTTTCAACATGCATAGATCATTCTGCAACATCCTCAGCCTGGTACAATGTCATTTGAGTATTCACTGGATTACAATGACTGGGCAAGGCTTTACTTCTGGACAAGAGGCCGTAGAGTAACCTATGAACACACCAGATCCCTTCATAGCAAAACAGCTGAAAACATAAGCTAGTCCAAAATCATATCATACTTCTATGGGAAAAAAAATTATATCCATTTAAAATAAATACAACACAAAAAAATCTTCCTTCTCTGGCGTAAAAGAGAAAGGATGTCTTGGGAAATATCTGTCTGAGCAATCTAAATTTTAAGCTACATTATAATGTTCATATATCTCTGTGTAAGCCAAGAATGGTAGTATTTTTGTATTTATGGTTGGGGTTAGGGAGAGAGAAAGATTAAAGTTATCAACAAGAATGGTGACAATTTGAAGGGGATTTGAGCTCTTGTAAAATATAGAGCTGTTTTTATGGAAGCAAGGAAGGAAGGGAGGGAGGGAGGAGGGAGGGAGGAAAGAAGAAAGAGAGAGAAAGGAAAGAAAAGAAAGAAAGAAAGAAAGAAACAAAGAGAAAGAAAGAAAGAAAGAAAGAAAGAAAGAAAGAAAGAAAGAAAGAAAGAAAGAAAGAAAGAAAGAAAGAAAGAAAGAGGAAGAGAGGTAGGGAGAGAGGGAGGGAGGGAGAAAGGAAGGAAGGAAGGAAAGAAAAAAAGAAAGGCCTATTTTCATCCATGTTTGAAATAATTATTTGTTGGGAGACTGATAAAGTTTGAATCTTACAGTGGTTTAATCCAATCATTCTGCCATAAAATTCATGTGATCTAGAAATGTAAACACAACAGAAAAATAATATGATGATGGCAAATCTTTGAAAACATAGGATTCATTATCAACTAAGTAATATTATTAATAGTAAACACTTGGATAGATATTGCTATCTTCCTAGTTCTATGATATGTACTAAACAATACTACACTAATTAATTCTTACAACATCTTATAAAATAGGTACTATTTTTTACCCATATAATTTATATATAATGGGACTAAGATTCAGAGGGTATAAGCAATTTGTCCAAATGGGTGAAGACGATGTGATTTGAACCCAGGCTATATATTTCCAGGGGCTGTGTTTCATTCCCCAAACACTCATTATCTCTAATTATCAATTGCCAACATCATCCCACTCTTCTATTCATGTAGAAACACAGAGTGGACTGTAAAGTCTCAAAAATGCACAAATTGTCCATCTAGTCTCTTTCTTTGAAAGAGATTATGTACCCACACTAAATCTGTGATATTTAACAGCTGTGATTTAAAGAGTCAGTCTTTTTCTTATTTTCTCCAATTCATTCATTCACTAAAATAGTTATTGAGTGTTATTATGTGGCATGCAATATAACAGGTTCTGGGGAAATACTGTTGAAATAAACACATATAGCCAAACATTCATGGATTCTAATAGGGAAGGCAGAAATAAGCACAGGTTTAAATAATTATTATACAGGAAAAGATCTTTGGGAGACTGTAACACTTGATGCAATTGAAGTTAAAGGATCTACAGGAAAGGAAAGGAGGTGATATTTAAGCAGATATTCAAAAGATGGGTTCAAGATAGCCAGAAATTTTGGTAGTTACAGGAGCTAAGTAAATCATAGGGTCACCAGAAACTACATAGCTGCATAATTCAATGGGTACAATACTTGAGTTTACCTAACCTTTTTCACATTTACCTTTCTTGACCACAGGCCCCTCTTTCTTTAAAAGTATCCTTCCCCAAGTTCCAGGCTCTCTGGTTGTTCCTTCTCAATCTTCTTATGCAAATTCTTTTCCCTACAACCTCACTTTAAATGTTGGCATTCACTTAGGCCCTTTTCTCTTCCCACTGATTTCTCTGTGTGAATTTATCCATTCTTATAGCTTTAATTAACACTGCTTTTTTTTTTTTTTTTTACAATCCACAAGTCTTATTTATTTATTTATTTTTTACACGTCTTATGCCATTAATTCATAGGGAATAGGTTCCAGTAGCTCAGGCTCTTTTCCACTGGTTCTCACAAAGTGCGCTTCTCTGGGTACAGCAGGCCGGCGCTTCAGTTGGACCCAGATAGCTTTCTCTTTGGCTTCCTGCTTTTTCTGATCATTTTCCTTCACACATTTTAGGAAGCTATCTCTGGTCTTAGAGTGCTTAATATGCTCATTAAGTATATTAATTCTCTTGTCAAGAATCTTGCCCTTAAACTGTTTGTTTACCACGATACCAACAGCATGCTGGGTAACACTGTAGACTTTTCCGGTTTTGCCATGGTAACACTTGTGGAACATTCCTTTTTGAACAGTGAGCACTCCCTTTATGTCTACCATATCACCTTTCTTGTAGAGTCACATATATGTGGCCAAAGGAACAACTCCATATTGTCTAAAAGGCCTAGAAACACATAGCGTGTTCCTCTCAGCTTTCCCTTTGTGTTCATCATTTTGGTGAATTACTGCTAGATGGCGATTCTGGCCAAAAGGTAACATTGCTATATTGATGACACCCAAAGCTAAGTATCTGGGCCAGATTTCTTTAGACCATCATGTCTAAACTTGAATGCTTAATCTTGCCCCAAATCTTCTCCTTCTCCATCTATGTTCTATATCTTAGGACCTGCCTCCACTCAATGAGCAGTGCTCATAAAAAAAATGAGCATTACCCTCAACTTCTACTTCTCTATCCCTCACCTATACCCAGTCACCAAGTCTAAATATTAATACTTTGCCTCCTAAATAACAGTACTTTTATTCCCATCTGTTATTACCTTTCATCTTTTGTCTAGACTAACACACTCCACCATGACTGTTCTCTGTGTGTCTTGTCTTTTATCTCTCAATCATAACTTTACAATGAATCTAGAGTATTCTTTTTCTTTTGAAAGCATGAATTTATTAATGTTACATTTTGCACACAACTTTTCAGAGGTTTCCTATTGGCTTAAAAAATTGTTTTGTTCTGTCTTTTGAGTTATCATGGCTATATTGGGAGTCTTCCAGGTATAAGTTATAGAAACCATCTGAAACTGGTTTAAACATGGAGGGGAATTTATTGACTATCATTAACTGAGAAGTTCCAGGGTGAATTTTAGTCATCACTAAATTCAGAAGTTTATTGATTTGGGTTTCTGTAAAAGAGCTTTACACTGTATTAGCTTTGTTCTAAAGAAGGTCCTTCCCAGTAAACATGGACATGTAAAGTGCAAGCTTTCAGCCTATCAATTTCAAAAGCATAACATAAAATGTGACCCTCTTTCTATATTGTTCTAATAAAAGTCTGGCTTCATTCATGTACAATTTTCCACTCAAAAATTGAGGAATGAGAATAAAGTCACTTGAAATCCATAGACTGTGATTAGGAAAAAAATGTTCTTCATTGAAAATAGAGCTGCTCTTTCTAATTAGGACACAGGCATTAATATCAGATAGCAAAATTTCCAGATGTCAGCTGCAAACAGCTTCACAATTCCTTATGATCTCATGCCTGTTCTTCTGTCCAGTCTCATATCTTACTTTCCTCTCCCTTTATCACCTGTTCCAGCCTCAATGGGCTACTTGCAGTTCCCCAAATAGGTTCTCTTTTATGCAGATATTTGTGAGCATGTTTATGTTTGACAACAACACCTGCTCCCATTCCTGTAAACTTCTAAAAATCCTTTGCTGATTAGATGTCACTTTTTCCCAGAAGCCTCTGACCCTCAATTTATGGGATAGATGAGCTTTTCTTGCCTAATTACTAGTCTGTCTTCTTCTCATAAATATTAAGGCTTCCCTTCCATCACTGCACGCCCAGCACTTAATACAGTACTTGGTCTCAAAATATCTTGGTTTTATAACTAATCTTAGAAGAATACTTAATCTACAATATAAGTGTAAAAACACATTGCTAACAAAGTTGTTTTTGCACTTTCAAAAGGCAACATTCATAAAGTATTTAGCTCAATGCTTCATATACCTAGAAGGTATACAACTATTTCTTTTTGCCCTTTCTTTAAAATTGAATTAAATTTATCAATTCATATCATAAAGACAAACTCCATCTAATATTTCAAAGGTTTAATTATTCTGTTAGGGCATGGTCCTGCAAACTGTGGGCCTTCAGACCAAATCTGGTGCATTGCCTGTTTTTGTTTTTTCATTTTTTTTATACCAAATAATTTTTATAAACTGATTAAATTATTTTGGGTATATCCATACAATGGACTTCTTGTATTTATTAACAAAATAATAAATAATATTATTTAAAATAATATTTATTGACCAGGAAACATCTATATATATTACATGAAAATCAATGTTTCAAAAGTGTATGATCCCAATTTTTCTTTTTACATTTTTATATGGCTACATTTTAAATGGTTATATAAGTATGTATGTTGTCTCTTGGCTCCCAAAGCCTAAAATATTTCCTATATGGTACTTTATGGAAAAGTTGGTGTCACTGTTCTATAATATCCCATAATTAGTTAATATGTGATTGAGAATTAGAATTTAGTATCCACTTTAAAAGACTGGACAAGATGACTACTAAATTCTCTTTTTTTTTCATCTTTCAATTTATGTTTTTTACTTTACATTTGTCATATTGAAAGTCTTAAAAATCAAAGTATTAAAGGGATAAGAAATGAGTATGCTCTAAAACAGTGAGTGGTTCTTAACCTTTCTGCATCATGGTTAGTTCTGAAAATCTGATGAAATCTATGGAATCTCTCTGCAGATAAATGCATGTATGCAAACATCAATATTTGCATACACTTCCAAAAGGATTTGGCTTTTTCCTTCTGATCTATGGGCTATGTAAACATTCAAGGACCACGAAATTAGAACTTCTACTCAAACAGTTTCTCTTGTCAAAAGTTTAGTTGCTTATTGCAGAGTACCAATGAATGCAAAATCCATAGAGACAGAATTTTTCTATTTGCATTATCTGTCTGCCTTCCTTCAATATAGAGGAAGTGAGCTGTCTCAGGAATAAGAAATTTGTTGATAGAAATTACATTTTTTTCCTAGGATTGACTCTGAAGTTAATTTCAGTTTCTCTTCTTCCTTCAATGGCAAGACCTTTTAAGAAGAAAGTTATAAAGATAGGTCACAAAGGAAGCTCTATTATGATTCTCCAATTGGATTGCCATCCCTCATCTTTCATCTGGATTTTAAGAAAGCAAGATACTCATGTCTAAGTAAAACTCTTGTTAAAGCTTTTAGGACTTTATTTAATGCACTCCAACCGGCTCCATTCTCTGAAGCTGAAAATAGCTAACAAACGGCTTTCCAGCACTGCCTGACTTCTACTGTATTACTGTTCTGTTTGTTGGCATGCATGATAAAGGGAGATGACATCATATCTTTTAAATCTTTCTCTCATTAAGAAACTTATTTTAAGATTTTCTTAGTAAGAGATACTTTGTTTCATCATATCCACAATCAGGATATTGGGGGATAAAAATACAAATTAGAAGTCCCTTCAAAAATGAATATAAGAAAAAGGCTAAATATATAGAACAAATGTTAAAAGTCAAATATGTGAACTTGTACTGAAGCACAGGAATATATCTAGGTGTATGTGAACACACCCTAGTAGATATATACGTATGTTTACCCATATTAAAAACAGTTTTAACATCTACCTTAGGGAATGCTGGAAATCTCAGAGGAATTTTCCAAAACATGATTTACATTGAAACTTCCTTGTCTTGTGGAAGATCTCAGAAAGATGGATTTTAGATGGAATAAATTTTCCAGATATAATGTGATCTTCATTTCACACTACCTTGGATGAGAAGGAATTTGGCGAAAAAGAGTTTCTGTTAGCCATAGGAGGGCAATTGAGCTTCAAACTTGGCTGCAGGTCAGAACAGAAGGCTTCAAAAGAGCACCCAATTTTGTCTCTACGGGAGTGGTCATTCACTCTCTGTCCTAATACCATTTTATAAAATTCTGATGAAGCCTTTGAAATTCAACACACATTCTTGTGAGTTACCTGCTTTGGGTGAGGTCTACAGATGGCTCCTTGGGGAGTAAAAAGTTGAAGGAAAAAACCTTTGTCCTCATGGAGCTTGCTATGTAGAAGGTAAGAGAGAGGATGTACATGAATAATTGTAACAGAATCTATGATAATATTTCTGAAATTAAAGCAAAAATCTGCCTCAAATATAGTGGCAGATATATTCCATAATAAAAAAAAAGAACACTCCCAAGAAGAACTTTTTTGCACTCTGACCATTTACTCATTCAGTAGCTCCCTAAGCCCTACATGGTGTGGAGGTCATTTAGGTTTGCTTATTTTACCCCAGAAGGTAAAGAAGCTATAGTAAAGTCAGTTTTTTAGCATATTTATTCTCTAGAATATAATTTCAATTCAGAATTCCTGACCTAAAATTTAACTCCTTACTTTTTAGGTATTCAGTCAAACTAGTTTAATATTGTTTAAGGTAACTTAGTTTGTGTTTTACTACTTCACAATAGATATGATGCAAGAAAAACCAATTCTGTATGACGGCTGGCCCAGAGTAAACAAATAAATTGTCAGATGGCATCCTGAAATGATGAAAGAGAGCATCTGACAATAGACACAGACCTATATCACCAACCCCCACCAAAAGAGTAGCGTTTTAGTAATAGTAACTTTCAGTCTTTAAGGACAGATTGAATAGTTTCATTATCTTAAATATAATATAATGAGAAAGTATATGATATATTATTGAAAGAGATCTATCAAAAATTTTAGCTAAACATTTGGAACTGGAAAAGGAAAGTTTTAGTTATCTGGAAAATTAATTTATCTGGAACTAAGTTTATAATGTATTTGTGTCAAATAAAGATAGTGTCATTATACTAAATAGGTTTTTCTAATATATATATTAGAAAGCAGGATTAGAAGGAATAATCACACTTTGAAATGTTATTTAATGTAATCCCGTACATATATAACTCAAGTTGAATTTCCTGATGTTTTTGTCCTTGAAAGCCAAAAGAAACTTTAGCATTTGTACATACAGATCCTGTCCAATTTTACTTTGAAAAAAAAAAAAAAAAACAAATGAAATAAAACAATGCAAACAGAGAAAAGTATTAATTCATGGTCTCTAAATTTCAGTGCCCTTAAAATGAGTAGTAAATGCTTATTCCTAACCTATAGTTTATTTTCAAAGCGAACTGCTATTACATATATTTGAGAAACTCGGGTTGAAAAGTTAAATGTCCTTTTTGAGCATCAAAGAAGACATTAAGAGACACATTTCAAACTATGGGTCTCTTTATATTATTGCCTTCACAAAAAGTGTTTTGTAGCCTTTGATATTTGCTAACTTTTTACTTTACCTATAATTGAGAAGTTGACTTCAGGCTTGAATAAGGTAAGTTTCTTCCCACTATCATTTAAATACAGTTGCAATTTTTCTAATTAATAATTGTGATTTATAAGTATATATAATACTTACTATATTTTATAATATTTAATATATATTAAAAATATATATATATGCAAATAAATGCCAGTTTCCTTTTATTCTCAGGATGGCTATAATCTTAATATGCCACTGCAATATAGAGAAGATATTAGCAAATAAACCCTACATCATTTTTAAAAAGTGTTTTTACAGTCATTTATATCTCTTAAAGCAGAATCCCTTTCATTGATTTATGCACTTACCCTATGATAAAAATGTATATATTAGAGAACATGATAAGCCCTGGGAAGGCATGATACATACTCCTTAAAATTCAGTACTATTTGAAAGTATTCTATCTGTGTCTGTGATTTTGATCAGAGTATGTTTAAATAATCTCACTGGTAAATATTTAAATATTTTTTGATGGAAGCTAGCATGTATTTTGAAACTTTCCACCCACATCATATATTTATCCCCACTGTCTTATCCCCCATCTTACCCCTCACTCTCAGCAGATAATCTTTACTCTAAAACAGTTTGGAAGTTTCTTATAAAGCTAACCCATATAATATAATCCAGCAATCCCATTCCTTGATATTTATCTTGGAAGAACACAAACTTAAGTTGTCACCAAAAAAATTGTCAGTGAATTTTCATTGTCTCTTTATTTGTAATAGCCCCAAATTGGCTATTCTTCAGTGGGTGAATGGATAAACTATTGTTCAGCCATACAATAGAATACACCCCAACAGTAAAAAGGAAAAAACTAATGATAAATGCAACAACTTGAATGGATCTCAAGGGTATTATGCTGAGTGAAAAAAAAAGCCAATATCAAAAGGTTACCTATTGCATGATTCCATTTATATAACATTCTTGACAGAAAAAAATTATAATGATGGAGAAGAGCTCAATGATTGCTAAGGGCTAGAGTTGGGGGAGGAAGTTGAAAAAGGAGTTTCTTTGGAGTGATAACTCAGTTCTGTATACTGATTTGTGATTGTATTTACATAAATCTATACACGTGGTAAAATCTATAGGAATTTTGCAACAACAGATGAAATTTGAGTAAGGTTTATAAGTTAATAATATTGTACCAATATTAATTTTCTCATTTTATTATTTAAACTTTGGTTAAATAAGATGTTATCATTAGGGGAACCTGGGTACAGGGAACAAGGGAACGATCTGTACTATTTTTTGCAACTATTATGTGAGTCTAAAATTATTTCAAAATAAAAATTTTAAAAATAGAAGCTTTCACATAGCAAAATCTCAGTGCCCCACTACCAAGCATACTACAAGCCTCCCTTCACTTACATCTACACTATTTTCCTTCAAACCTTTTACAACAGAGTCTAAGATGAGGTTTTTCAGCTGGGCTTTCCAGTTATACAAGCCTGAAAAGCAGGAGTTTATTCTTACATTTAGGAATTATAACATCTAAAGCACCCTCAGGTCTTACAGATTTCATCTCCTAACTATTATTTGAATGCAGCAACATCTCTTTTTCTGAAATGCCGGTGTTCTATCCCAGCTATCCTAATAGATGCTATTCCTAATCTGTTTTTATACTTTTACATATTACTATATAAATATATTAATACATTTTTATATAATATGTAATAAGATAATATAATATTTAACATATGGTATTATATATTGTATAATAATGATGTATAATTATATATTATATATCCAAATCAATATATATTCTTAGTGATATGTTATATAATACATTATCAATTACTATGTTAATACATGTTTTAATACGTAGAAGTGAAAAGATTGATTATTTTTATCAATATATTAGTGTATGGATACCTGCACAAACCAATCTTGAGTTCACATTGACACTGTGCATCAAACAAACCAATGGCTGATTGCCTACTCTGTGTAAGGCACTGTCCAGAACTTCAGAAACCAAAAATGCACATGATAAGCCTCCTGCCTTCAATGCTTTCAATTCTAAGCTATGTTTTGGGTTGTCTGACTGAAATTGCAGGGATTCTGTGGTCAGTTCCCTTGCCACTTCCCCTCATTTCTCATATTTTAACCCCCCCCCCCACACACACCTTTATTGTTGATATCTCAGTATCTGTATTAGTCAAGGTTCTCTAGGGAAACAGAATCAGCAAGAGAAATCTGTAAATAGTATGAGATTTTATAAGAGTCTCTCATGTGATGGTGGGGATGCACAAGTCCGGGTTTCACAGGCAGGCTGCAAACCAGGGGCGCTGATGAAAGTCCAGTGAAGGTCCTTGATGAGTTTCTGGCAGACATTGGCTGGCCAAAGACGAGCTGGAAAATTCTCTCTGAATGCTGAAATCCCTTCCCCTTTTAAGGCATTTAGCTGATTTGATAAAGTGTCACTCATTGCTGACCGCAATCTCCCTTATTAAAGTAGATGTAATGAGCTATCTATGCAGTAAACTCACTGGTGATGAAAGTCCATAAATGTCCTTGTATTATGATTAGCCCAGTGCTTGTTTGACCAAACAACTGGGCACAATTACCTGGCTGAGTTGACACATTAGCCTAACCATCACAGCATCCTTTGCTACAAAGCTGACTGAAGACACTTTAATAAGAATAGCTACAACTTTTATATTGCTTCAAAATTTAAATAATTATGTATATAATACCTTATTTAATCCTCACCAACCCCAGGATACCAGCACTGTTATCTCCGTTTCTCACAAGTTTTCTTTCTTTCAGTAAGTGACAGAGCCTGGATTCAAACCACGAGATCTGATCCTCAAGCTTATGAGTGTTTAAATCATTGCCTGGATATTCGACAAACTATACAATGAGCAATGCAGAATTAACTGTAATTGGCTTTCTCCACGAAAACTGGTTAACACAATAGGCTTCTTTTATTTGTTCTCATCAAGGAGTTTAGATGTGCATGTGTGGGGCTGTGTGTGAGTCTGTAGCCTCTGGTGAAGATCTGAAACGTTTACAATCAATGGAATCAAACACCTCGCAACAGTATTCTCCAAATGATGTTCATTAAGTGAAGCTTTTCTTCTCTCACAATCTAAAATAATCTTGTTTTGCAGAAATAAACAAGAACTGTGGCCTGGGGATATTCAGAGAAGATTCCACCACAGAAAACAGAATGCAGAAGTTGTTAGCCTTTTTGTCTCTATGAGCTGTTGTGAGACACTCATGTTTAAAATCACAGCCTGGCAAACTCCACTTACCAATGAGTCTGGAGACTGAACTTATTATCTTGATATTCTCTCCACTAAAATGCTATCAAAAGATCTGGAGCAATTTGAAATTGCAAATATCCTATTTGTCATTAATGCATTTACATCTATTCAAAGCAGGGGTCTACTATGGAAAACACAATTCTAAGGTATTTTTTTAAGAGGGCATTGCTTCTTGTTCATTAATATAAGACTTTTTAAAGGGATGTTTTTCTTTTTTATTCATCTTGACATGTTAATCAGTATATGAAAAATCTGATATTTCAAAGATTTTTCAGAGTCTCAGAAATGATGATCATCATGAAGACCAACAAAGTTAATTAGAATCTTTATCACTTGGATCAGATAACCACTGCTTGCCTTTTTTTTATATTTACGAATATTTTATATGCTATCAAAAATCTCATTTTATTTTTTCATTTCTAAAAAACATTTTTGGCAGATGTATTATTTTTTATCAGAGAATTTATAGTTTTACAGAAAAATCATGTAGAAAGTACAGAGTTCCCATATACCCCCTCACATATACAGATTTCCCTCTTATTAGCAATTTGCATTTTGTTTTTCATCAATATTTGTTCAACAATCTTCTTGGGAACTTACCATATATGCTAGGTTTGTTTTGAAGCATAAGTAGAAAGCAATTCAGCAAGTCCTATAAGGGCTAATAATCAGTTTGAAGAAATAGTACATCCATAAATAGTTATGAGTATCTGACCATATTTAGGTGAGTCAAATTACATGCAATGGCATGATGTTTCAAAATGAGTGTTAAAGTTGAGAATATGGTGAATTAAACGTGTCTGGTTTATAAAAGAGTGAATTTAAAGAGAATCTCTTAAGTATCATTACTATGTGGCCTTTTATAAAAATAGGATATTTATCAAGTATTTTATAAACCCGTGTTTGCATTACCATTAACTCTATTTATTACTTATCAAATAAAATCCTTATAATATGGCTTTAATATATGGGAGACTTAAGTTATTATACACCAACATTATCCCCACATGCTTGTCAAGCAATGGTTCCAATTTCTCACCCAAGGAAGCACTGCCTACTTAGTGAAGAAACACACACATACAAGCAGATTTTCATTCCCATCTATCCCTCATTTTTTCTTATATAACCATTCACATATATGGATGGGTAGAGAAAAGTATGGTTGGATGGGTGAACAGAGGGATGGATGGATAGTTAGATGAAGATAGATGATGGATGGATGAATAGATAGATAGATAAGTAGATAGATAGTTAGATAGATACTAATTATGGAAATATAGCATCAACATCTCTAGAGAAGTTTGAAGTTTGACAATGCCTGGTCTCAAGGCTAGGGAGTCAAAGTCTTCCAGCATGCATTTCTTTCTTACATCAATGTGATGTAGAGCTCTTCTTAGTGAGCTCTCAAATCAAGGTTCTGGCATGGAAAAATGAGAAAAGTATTTTATTTTAGAAAGATAAAAGATACACATGAGAGAGAAAGAAGAGAGATTTCCCTTGTTTGGTGAACAGTTGACTCCCATGATCTTTCTAAAAGTTATCAGTTTTTATTAATTGGTATAATCACAAAACTACTGACCATAGTTGATAGTGCAGCTACTGCCCAATCCTCAGTTTCTTCAATAATCTTTACACATTATTAATTCAACTGCCAAGTTCATAGATATCTGAAAAATTTAGTCATGAACCCACATTATTTATTTTACAAGTTGATTTTTGAACTTCATTTTCCATTAATAAAATCACTGAGTTTTTACTTTAAGAAAAATGGATCACATCTGTAACAATTATGAGTTTTTACTTAAGAGAAAACTGTTAGGACCAATTACATTTTCATATCAAGGAATGTATACACACACAAAGACTGTCAGAACACACATGCACATCACCTATCAATGAACATTGGACATTTATATGTATATAAATATATGTCAGAATGGTTGATGAATAGTGTGAAAATTGTCTGAAAATTTTCAGTGACTATACTGCAGGCAAAATATTCACATTTTACTGAACATTTTTCAACTTTCACCTAAACACAATTTACATTGTTGGTGACAGGAGGCTATCTCACTGGGAGATTTCTCCAGTACTATATTTATTTTCAGTTCTCTATTCTTTTATTCAGTATTCACAATACTGAATTTTCTAAAGGCCACTTGCACTTTCCTCTTTCACACCTGGACTGCACCTATGAATCTTAAAAGAGTGACTCCAGATGGCACCTGATTGATGACTGTCCTGTGATTATGGTTTAGAATTGGAAATCATCTTGAAGAGCTCTTGATCTGAGAAGACCAAAGTGGGCTAAGCCTACATCTGGGCATCAAATCAAAACCAAACAACTCATTTATACCCACAATATCTTATTTGCTCTTACAGAACTTTTCTCTCCTAAGCAAATCAATATATGTCTTGGCTTTTTAGATATATATATTTAATATTTATTTATATAAGAGGCTTGTACTAAACGTAATGTACCATAACTTACATTTTTTTTTAATGCAGTGTGTCCTGCTGTCCCTTCTCTTGAACTCTACTGGACTTCTGCCCTGTGCCTGTATCAGATAACTGTGTACCCTGGCTTACCACTGGGCTCGCTCTTGTTTCACATGTTTTTTGTTTTCTCTCTCCAATCAGATTTTTTTTAATATAAAGAAGCTTTATATTACATGAATGTTACATCAAAAATACCGGTGATTCCCATATATCCTACCTCTTTCCCCTCGCAAACTTTCCCACATTAACAACTTATTTATTAGTGTGGTATGTTTATTACAATTGGTGACCACATATGAAGCATTGCTACTAACCATGGACTATAGTTTACATTTTGCCCCACACAATTTTATAGGTTTTGACAAAATGTATAATGGCCTGTATCCGTCATTGCAATGTCATGCAGAGTGATGCCAATGTCCCATGTTACACCTATTGCTCCCTCTCCCTTCCTTCAGAACCTCTGGTGGCCACTGCCTTTATATCAGTAAAACAAGTTCTTCCATTGCTAGAATAATAAGTCTATAATAGATTAATAAGATAATAATAAGTCTACTTTGGTCCATAGTTCTTAACCCCTTATGTTTGTTCATTCCTCAGTCTTGAGGATTTTGTTATGGTGATGCCCACTCTGTTTCTGATTGAGAGGGGTAGATATATATATTTTTAGAAAGAGTATTATCCAGCAATTGAAGTGTAACTCTAACATATACTACACTAAATCAAGGCATTCTCGTACCTCCCCAATTTATCTGTAGTTTTATTTATTTGAATTATAGGTATAATAGAAAAAGATAAAATCTGGTGTTTCTAAGTGTCTGATAATGATGCTCCATGTCCATATTCTAGCTGATCTATGAGATTATTCATATTTTGTGTTCTGGCTTAAAATGGAATATATTCTAGAATTTAGCACTGCAAAATATTCATTATACAGAATAAGAAGGAAGAAAATTACTTGTTTTTTAGTTTTAATCAGAAACATGCAATTCACTTCTTTGTAATGAGGTAAAGGTATCTCTTTTGGTGAATTTCAGATGTCTTTTGAACTGATGTATTTACTAGATGGAAATAGACTCCCAATGGTCATAGGTAGCATTAACTATATAATTAAACAGAGGTTAATTTGGCTAGATATCTTAAGAGTTCAAACAAGAAAATTGTCAGTTCACTGTAATGTTAGAAAAAACTTTGATTCAATAATTTATTTCAAAAGATTAATTTCTAACCAAATACTGCGAGGTAGAATGACACAAAAATCTTACTTTGGCATTCTCAAGACTTTGTAATAACACAAACACACACACACATGCAATCACAAAAACACCCCTTGGGATTTCCAGGCAGACTTTTAACAAAATTATTGTAAATCTCAATAAATGCTTAGGTTGAAGAAAATAGATGAGAGTAATGAATGTTAGAAGACTTTTTGTGTGTGTGCTCTTTTGCTTTTGCTAGATTTTTAGTATTTTATTCTCACAGGGAATTTGTCTTCCTATAAAATATTGGGGGAAGTTAATCCAACACTTTTCTACTCATATTAAACCAAATATTTCTCTAATTAGCTTTATCACTACTATTCACAACATTTTTTGGAGTCATAGTATATTAATCATTACCATTCCTGGAGGAGACACTTGGGTTTTCTAAATCTAACCAGTGTTTTCCAGGTCCAGAGAGGTCTTGCACCCAAGGGAAGCAATAAGTAATGTCAGGAACACATGACTGGAAGAAGGAGTTTAATAGTTTCCAATCTTTTTTAACACACAAGAATCACGTGGTGGGGGAAAAACGGATGTGGCTCAGGTTATCGGGCTCCCACCTACCATATAGGAGGTCCAGGGTTGGATTCCTGGGGCCTCCTGGTGAAAGGCAAGCTGGCCCATGTGGAGTGTTGGCCCATGCAGGAGTGCTGGCCTGAGCAGGAGTGCTGACCCGTGCAGAGAGCTGGCGCAGCAAGATGACGCAACAAAAAAGAGACACAGAGGAGAGACAATAAGAGATGCAACAGACCAGGGAGCTGAGGTGGCACATGAGATTGAGAGCCTCTTTCCCACTCTGGAAGGTCCCAGGATCAGTTCTGGGTGCTGACTAAAGAGACGACAAGCATAGAAGAACACACAGCAGACATGAAGCACAAAATAATGGGGTGGGGGGGGATAAATAAATAAATAAATATATATATATATTTTTAAAGAATCATGTGGAGAGCTTTTAGAAATCTTGATGCCCAGGTCACACCCCATACCAATTAAACTAGAATGTCTTGGGGGTGGGAGCCAGACATAAGTCATTTTTTATTTTTCACAAGTAATTCCAATTCCAAAAGAGTTTAGGAATCACTGTTCTCATTTTAGCACTATCTTTTTTACCTTGATGAAATTGGAAAAATCAACTAACATTGTTAGTTCTCAGGTTCCTTATCTGTAAAATGAGGGTTAGTGTGTATAATGGTGTTGGTGATGGAAGGTACCAATGAACAGGAAATCTGCTTCTAGATACAACCAATTTTACGTTGGTAGAACATGGATTACAAAATTAGGAAAAACATATTCTTAATCTCTATTCCAGTTCAGAGATGGGGACTGAGTTTCTATCTCTAAAACTCTGTATGTATCCTGCTTCTTCATTTTAAAATCTTTCTAGTTACTCAACTTTAACTGTTTATGCCTGCCCACCTAATCCTCCAATTTTCCAATCAGCTCTCATTTGCTATTCTTATTGTTTCTTTATGCTTCTTTGTAACCAGTGTCACTGTTGGTATTATGTAGTTATTTATTCATTTAATTAATGCATTACCTAATTACAACATAAGCTCCATGAGTGTAAGAACTTGATTTTCTTTGTTCACTATTTAGAACCAGTGTCTAGAGTAGTGCTTGAAACATAATAGGCACTTAATTAAATACTCATTGAATGAATGAACCAAAATGAACACTTAAATTTAATGCTACACAATTAATATGTTTTCTAGTAGTGCAAATTTTACTAAAAGATTACTATAAAAACCTCTAAATTACTATGTTAACAAAAAGATTATGTTTTATAAGTAAAAATTTCACATGAAAATAAGATAAAACCGAAGACCTCAAGAAATTGCATCAATTTATTCCAGGTTAGTCTCTCACAACTCTAAGGATACATATTAATTCATTTCTATCCTGCAAATGCTAAGGAGGACAAGTTGCTAAGCAGTGGGATAGAGCAGTGCTTCTCAAACTGTGGTACTAGCAACCTTGGCACTTAACATGGATTCAGGTGATATAAGGTCATATGTTTTGCATTTTTATTGTATTTATTTTAACATATATTAGAAAATATAATTTTCATATAAAACCAAATACATAAATGGTTATTAATATTTAGGGTAAACAATAAGCTTACTTTAAGTTTATTTAAATAGTAAAGATGGTGTACATATCTGGCAAAATCATGGAGATAATTTTCAACTGAAGAGTGAGGAACATGAATGAAAATAAATGCCAGAAGCAAGGTATGGGTTTGAAGGATATGAATGGTAAGGTAAGCTGATCCTCACACTTCCTTGATAAAACCAAGTTTAGTTCCTCCAACAGTGATTTAGGGGAAGCAATACAAGTCTTGTGGCTAAAGGGATAAGATGATAGGTTTACTCTTTCATGAAAGAGTTTCCAACCTATGAAGTAGGAGAAAGGTATCAGCTCTGAGTGTCCCAGGACACAGCTCTTTGGGTATCAATAGATTCAGGGCTTACCAGGGAAGGATGTAACTTTCATATGTAGAAGAATAGTAAGTCCCTAAAGAACATACAGAGAAGAATCATCCTGGTTTTGCCAGTTTAAGTTAAAAATTTTGCTAACATTAGGACACCTACAAGTATACTACATTTTATATAAGACTAGATTTTCAATAGGATTTTTATTACACTTATATATTTATTATCCTACCTGTTGAAATATCTTTTAATAAGCACTATTTAAAGTAATTCTCATCTCCTGTCATTTATAAATAATTACTATATACTCAAATTTATGTAATACTCATCTCTACAAAAGGAAAATATGAAAAGAAATATATAAAACATCCTTTCTCCTCCCAAACCAAAAATCTGGGAAAGAATATAAACAGTTTTAAATGATCGAATTGAGAACTCTTGAGGTATGACAAATA
Source organism: Cabassous unicinctus (assembly GCA_029593785.1). Classification (NCBI taxonomy): domain Eukaryota; kingdom Metazoa; phylum Chordata; class Mammalia; order Cingulata; family Chlamyphoridae; genus Cabassous; species Cabassous unicinctus. Next base: position 19,824 of record JAQZBX010001766.1, on the reverse strand, counting down.
AGGGTACTTCTACCTCATGTTTTCCAATTCTCTGCCTGTAATTTTATATATTGTCTTATTTAATGATTATTATCTCCAAGACAAGGCTAAATGTTAATAGAGAGAATAACATGTATGTGCTGTTTCTATTTTAATGGGAAAGTCTTTGTTGTTTCTGTGTCAAGTAGAATGCTGGCTGTTTGGTTGATGTATGTTTATGTTATGATGTTAGGATGTATCAATCAATTCCTATCTTATTGCATGTTTTATAACATAAATGCGTGTTGGATTTTGTCAAGGAAATTGTCTGCATCTATGAAAATTGTAATATATTTTTTCTCCTTAGTTCTAATTAATATGACAAATTCTATTAAAGCATTTCCTAATAGGGGATTAATTTTATTAATGTCCTTTTGGATTCTTTTTAAAAATACTTCCATAGATATTCATAAATGAGATTAGGTTGCAAACTTTTTTATTACAATCTTTCTTGGAACCTATTAGGACAAACATTTTCTACATAAACGGAAGTTGGAAGATTTCCTTCTTTTTCTATGATCTGGAATAGTTTAACATTGGAATTATCTTTCATAATTGAGAAGAATTCCTCTGTGAAACCCCTAGGCCTAGTGCAGGTTTTTGTGGGGAGGTTCTTTTACAACTTAATTTAATTCTTCTATGCTAATTAGTCTGCTTAGACTTTATTGTGGTCAATTTTCCTAAGTGGTGTCTTTCTAAAACATTATTCATTTTATTTAAGTTTTCAACTGTGTTTTGTATAGTTATCAAAGTAGAGTCTTTTACTTTCATTTCTTCTGCTTTGATATCTATTTTCCTTTTTCATTTCTAAATTTGTATGCTTTTTTTTTTTTTTTTCTGAATTAGTTTATTTTGTAGGTTGGTTTTGTTAATTTTATCAAATATCCACATGTGAGATTTATTTATGGACTTCCCTGTGGTTTTGTGGTCTATTTTTTGCCTAATTTTTACTTCCTTCCTCTTTCTCTTGATTTATTTAATTTTATATTTTCTGGTTTTTTACTTTATTCTACTAATTAACATATTTTTACTTATAAAATTTGAATTTACATACATAGGCATTTAATGTGATCAGATGTACTGTATAAATGCTTTAGCTCTATCCTATTGGTTTTTTTATTTTTTACTTTGGAAGTACCAGGGCTTGAACCCATGACCTAATACACAGGAAGCAGGCACTCAACCACTGAGCTATACCCACTCCATGAACTTATTGATTTTAAAAGTTCTGTTTTTTTTATCTTTTGCAAACAATTCCATGATTTTGTCTTATACTTCCCTTTTTGGTCTGAGATTTTTTCAGTAGCACCCTTTTAAATTTCTATTTGAAAAGTCATTTTAAAATTATTTTATAATTTCTAGTTTTATGGGATCATATAAACTGTTATTTGATTTATTTATATTTTTTTGAATTTATCAATGTTTCCCCTGTGATTTAATATATGGTGATATTAAGTGAGTACTCCATATGCACTTGAAAAGAAAGTTGTATTCACTTTTACTTGAGGTACAGAGTTGGAAATTATATATATATATATATATTTTTTTTTTTTCCAAGCACACACACACACACTATGAACTTTATTATTTTGCTTAGTTCTTTGACATCCTTTCCAACTCTATATCCACTTAATCATATTTGGATTGTGAGAGATGTGTTAAATTCTCCTATTGGTATGTTTTTGTTGATATCTTTTTGCATATATTGTAGTTTCTGCTTCCTAAAAAATGTGCTGTTATTTTTGCATAAAAATTAAATGCTTATGTCACTATGATAATCTGTAGCCTTTTAAAATTTTGTTTTATGCTTTTATAACTGTATTATACCACATAAGATATCAAATTTGAATTGAAATCACTGCTTTCTTTTCATTTCTGTTAATGTGTTTGTTTGCTTGTTTGTTTGTTTAGGTCTACCTTTTTAATTTTTAGCCACGCTGAATCACTTTATTTTATAGTGTCTCTTATATATTGTTGAATTTGGTTTCTTAACCAATCTGAAATATTGTTTTTTTATAGGTTAATAAAGTCCTTTAAAATTTGCTGGCATGACCAATATGTTGGGTTTGGTTCTGTCACATTATGAATATTTATATTTACTCAAATATTCATAAAACAGTCATTTGTACATAATCTATTTTAATTTCTTTTTTGGTATATTTTCTTGTTATTTTTGTAGGTTTGTGATTGATTTTGTTCTAAGATTGATCTTTAAAACAATACTTTTTTATAATAATCTTGTTCTCCTTTTATTGTTTCTGTTTATTGCTTCCCTACTATGACTAATATTGACATTAGCTAGTAACCTCCTCTTGCCCATTACATGTTTGAAGTGAATAACTTTACTTCAAGATAATAACTTTGAGATCAATAGAGAATTATTCTGCTTACATATACTCTTTCTGTTCTCCAATTTTTTGATGTTTGTATTGAATTGACGTTGACAAAGGTTATAGTCATTATATTATACACTCTCTCTTATCACCACCATTTGGTTTTTGTTTTATAAGTAAATGTATAATTAATATTTACCACCAAACCTATGTAAAAGACTCTATGATGATTTTGGAAATATACATTCTCAAGTAGATTCTTTAGCAGTGTTCATGAAACATTACATATCAGTTCATTCATGTCCATTACAGTTTGTCTGTGATTGGGATATCTGAATACCAATTCATCTGTATATTAAAAAAAATTAACCTACATTTTCTTCTTTTGAGTCTCTTAAATATGTCATCCACTGTTTTCTGGCATAAAATGTTGCTATTGAAAAGTCTGATAATAGTCTAATTTTCTTTCCCTTGTAAGTGACATTGTATTCTTCCCCGTATAACAAAAATATGTTTTTCTTTTTTCGTTAATGTCTAGTAACTTCAACAAAATTATATCTCATATTGTTTGATGTGGCTATTTACCCAGGTGTGTAGGACTCCCTTTTGAAAAAAAAATTTTTATTAGAGAAGTCGTGGGTTTACAGACCAATCATACATAAAATACAGGATTCCTACACACCACACCACTATCACCACATCAATGCATATCACATCATTGCTTTGGTGTGAAATATTTGTTACAATTGAAGACAACACACTTTTATAATTGTAATATTAATTTGAGTTCATGATTTACCTTAGAATTAACTGTTTGTGTAATGTAGATCCATGGAATTTTTTTCATTTTAATTCTGTTACCATATATGCAATTTAATATTTTCCCTTTTAATCATATTCAGATACCTACCTCAGTGCTTTTAACACAATTGTTGTGCTATGATCACCTCTATCCATTACCTAAGCATTTTTATCATTCCAAATAGGAACCCTGTACATTTTAAGCCTTAACTTCCCATTTTCTATCCCTATCCCAACCCCTGGTAACCTATATTTTAGATTCTGACTCTATGAATTTGCTTATTCTAATTGCTTCAAATCAGTGAGGCACCACATTATTTGTCCTTTTGTGTCTGGCTTATTTCACTCAGCATGATGTCCTCATGCATATTGTTTCATGCATCAGGACTTTATTCATTTTCTTAAAAAAAATTTTTTTTTTAATTTTAAAAGAAGTTTTATATTACATAAATGTTACATCAAATATACAGGGGATTCCCATATGCTCCACATCTTCCCCCTCCCACACTTTCCCACATTAACAACATCTTTCAATAGTGTGGTATATTTGTTACAATTGATGAACACATATTGAAGCATTTCTACTAACCATGGAATATAGTTTATATTATAGTTTACACTTTGCCCTGTACAATTTCATAGGTTTTGACAAAATGTATAATGGCCTGTATCCATCATTGCAATGTCATGCAGGACAATTTCAATGTCCTGAAAATGCCCCCGTGTTACATCTATTCTTCCCTCTCTCTCCCCTCAGAACCTCTGGTGGCCACTGCCTTTATATCAATGATACAAGTTCTTCCATTGCTAGAATAATAATATCTATAATAAAATAATAATGTCTACTTTAGTTCATTGCTTATTCCTCAGTCTTGAGGATTTTGGGATGGTGATGCACAATCTGTTTCTAATTGAAAGGGTGCTTAGATTCCATGGGACAGATGGATGGAATTGTCTTGCTTGTAGTTGCAATCTCTGTTCCTTCAGATGGGCGTTGTCCATCATCATCTCCTTGTTAGTTGCCCTGGGTGAGTCCAATGAATTGGAGAGTAGATGTTGTAACTATGTACATACCACATTTTATTTATCCATTATTCAGTTAATGGACATTTCAGTTGCTTCCATATTTTGGCAATTGTGAATAATGGCACTGTGAACATCAGTGTGTAAACATCTGTTTGAGTCCATGTTTCAATTCTTTTGGGTACACACCAAATAGTGGAATTGTGGGGTCATGTGGTTTTTCTATACTTAGCTTTCTGAGGAATCTTCAAATAGTCTTTCACAGTGGCTGCACCATTTTAAATTACAACCAGCAATGAATGAGTGTCTCTATTTCTCTGCGTTCTCTCCAACACTTGTTATTTTCCATTTATTTAAATAGCGGCCATTCTTGTGGGTGTGAAATGGTATCTCATTGTGGTTTTGATTTGCATTTGCCTGATGGTTAATGAAGTTGGGCATCTTTTTATGCACTTTCTAGCCATTCGTACATCTTCTTTGAAGAGTTGTCTATCAAATATTTTGCCCATTTTGATCAGGTTCCATTTGCCTATTTTTTTCTTTTGTTGCTTGTGCTTTGGGTGTGAAGTCTAAGAAACCAATGCCTGACACAAGGTCATGAAGATGCTAATCTATGTTTTCTTCTAAGAATTTGATAGTTCTAGCTCTGATATTTAGGTCCTTGATCCATTTTGAGATATTCTATATGATGTGAGGTAGGGGTCCTCCTTTTATTTTTTGCAAATGGAGATACAGTTTTTCCAGCATCATTTGTGAAACAGATTTTCTTTCTCAATTGAGTGTTCTTTGCCACCTTGTCAAAAATCAGTTTGGCCATAAATGTGAGGATTGATTTCTGTGTTCTCAATTCTATTCCATTGGTCTATATGTCTGTCCTTGTGCCAGTACCATTCTGTTTTGATTACTGTGGCTTTGTAATATATAAAATTTTAAATTGGAAATCATTCTTCTCTTTCAAGATGGCTTTTGTTCTTTGGGGCCTCTTACCATTTCATTTATATTCTGTTAAGAAGATTGTTGGATTTAGATTCAATTGCTTTGGATTGTATTGACATATTAACAATATTCAGTTTTCCAATCCATGAACAAGGAATGTCTTTCCTTTTATAGAGGTCTTCTTGATTTCTTTTAGCAATGTCTTGCAGTTTTCAGCATACAAGTCCTTCATATCCTTGGTTAGATTTACTCCTAGATATTTGATTCTTTTAGTTGGTATTGTGAATGGAATTTTTTTCTTGATTCCTTCTTCTGATTGTTCACTGCTTGTAAATAGAAACACTTTTGAGTTTTGAGTTTTGATTTTGTATATCATGATTTTACTGAATTCATTTATTAGTTCTAGGAACTTTTTGTAGATTTTTCAGGATTTTCTGTAAATAGGATCATGTCATCTGCAAATAGGGAAAGGGTTATTTCTTCCTTTCCAATTTGGATGCCTTTTATTTTCTTTCTTTACTAAATTTTTCTAGCAAGAACTTCCAGTACCATGTTAAATAATAATGGTGGCAGTAGACCTCCTTGTCTTTTTCCTGATCTTAGAGGGAAAGCTTTCAGTCTTTCACCATTAAGTAGATACTAGTTGTGGGCTTTTCATATATGGCCTTTATCATGTTGAGGAACTTTCCCTCTATTTCTAGTGTTCTAATAGTTTTTATCATGATGGGGTGCTGGATTTTGTCAAATGCTTTTTTTCCCATTCATTCTGTTAATGTGGTGTATTACATTAATCAATTAATTTCTTATGTTTAGCCATCCTTGTATACAATGGATAAATCCCACTTGGTCATGGTGTATGATTCTTTAAATATGCTGTTGGATTTGGTTTGCTGATATTTTGTTGAGGATTTTTGCATCTATATTCATAAGAGATATTTGTCTGTAGTTTTCTTTTCTTGTAATATCTTTATCTGGTTTTCATATGAGGGTGGTGTTGGCCTCATAGAATTAATTAGGGAGTGTTCTCTCTTCTTGAAATTTTTGGAAGAATTTGAGCAGAATTGAAGTTCCATCTTCTTAGAATGTTTGATAGAATTCTCCTGTAAAGCCATCTGGTCCTGGGCTATTGTTTTGGGAAGCTTTTGATGACTAATTTGATCCCTTTACTAGCAATTGGTTTGTTGAGCTCTTCTATATTTTCTTGAGTCGATGTAGGTAGTTTTTGTGTTTCTTAGAATTTGTCCATTTCAGCTAGGTTATCTAGCTTATTGGTGTACAATTATCCATAATATCCTGATAGTCCTTTCATTTCAGTGGGGTCAGTAATAATACCCTTTTTTCATTTCTTATTTTTGTTGTTTGTATCCTCTCTCTTTTTTCCTTTCTCAGCCTAGCTAAAGTTTTGTCAAAGAACCAAATTTTGGTTTTGTTAATTCTCTCTGTTGTTTTTGTTTGTTTGTTTTCTATTTCATTCATCTTTACTCTAGTCTTTGTTATTTTCTTCCTTGTGCTCTCTCTGGTTTAGTTTGCTCTTCTTTTTCTAGTTCTTCCAGTTTTGAGATTAAGCCTGTGATTTGAAGTATTTCATCTTTTTTAATGTAAGATTTTAGAGCTATAAATTTCCCCCTGAGCACAGCCTTAGCTGTATCACTTAACATTTGATATTTTCATATTTATTCCTCTCAGATACTTCCTAATTTCACTTCTGATTTTCCTTTAACCCATAAGTTTTTCAAGAGAATGTTGATTTCTAAGTTTATTCCATTGTGGTCAGAGTATATGTATTATATGGTTTCAATATTTTTAAAATTTATTGAGGTTTGTTTTGTGACCCAACATATGGTCTATCCTGGTGAATGAACCATGTGAACTTGCAAAGAATATGTATTCTGTTTTTGTTGGTTAAGTGTCCTATATATGTATGTTAGGTCTAGTTGGTTTAGAGTATCATTCAAATTTTATACTTACTTATTGATCTTCTGAGTAGATGTTCTTTCCATTACTGAGAGTGGTGTATTAAAGTCTGCTACTATTAATGTAGAACTTAATTTCTCCCTTCAAATTTATCAGCATTTGCTTCATATATTTTGGAGCTCTGCTAGTAGGTGCATATATATTTATAATTTTTACATTTCCTGTTGAATCATTCCATTTATCAGCCTTTAATGACCACCTATGTCCCTCATAAGTGTTTTTACTTAAAGTTTATTATATCTGATAATAGTATAGCTACCACAGTTCTCCTTTGGTTGCTAATTGCTAATTTCTCATCCTTTCACCCTCAACCTAATTGTATCTTTGAATTTAAAGTGAGTCTCTTGAAACAGAATATTGTTGCGTCATGCTTTTTATCCATTCTGACAATTAATCCATTTACATTTAGAGTCACTATTGATAATACAGGACTTTCTTCTGCCATTTTGTTATTTAGTGTTTGTAAGTTGTACACTTTTTTGTCCCTCTCTTCTGTTAATAACTACTTATAAATTTCTTGTGTGTGTATGTGTGTGTGTTATTCCATATTGAGTGTCTTATTTCTATCTGTATATTTTTTCCATCTATTTTCTTTGTGGTTACCATGGGGTTAAAATTTAACATCCTAAATGTTTAACAATCATATTTGGTTTGATACCAACTTAACTTCAATAGCATGACCATATGCTTTTCATATATCTCTCTGTCCCCCCACCATTTTTTTGTACTTGTTACCACTTTTATCTTTGTACATTGTAACCCAATAATGTAGATTTACCATTATTTTTTAAGCATTTGCATTTTAGCAATTGTAAGAAGAAGCAGGGTCACATACCATATAATACAATGCAATAATAATAGTATTTGTAGTTACCCAAATGGTTACCTTTACCACATTTCTCTATTTCTTTATACTGCTTTGAATCATTTTCTTTTGTCCTTTTCTTTCAATCTGAAGAACTCCCTTTAGCATTGCTTTTTGGGTAGGCCTAGTGGTGATGAACTCCCTCAGCTTTATTTTTTTATTTTTTCTTTTCCTCCCTGAGATGACTCCTTCATCTGTTTGCTCATTGTTTTTGCTCATTGTTTGTGCTCACAGTTTGCACTCATTGTCTGCTTGTTGTTTTTTTTGCTCCTTGTCTGCTTGTTGTCTGTTTGTTTTTTCCTTAGAAGGCACCAAAACCAAACCTGGGACCTCCCATGTAGGAGGTAAACACTCAACTGCTTGAGCCACATCCATACCCTGCTCGTTTTTGTTTGTGCTCATTGTCTGCTTGTTGTCTGCTCATTGTTTTTGCTCAATGTCTGCTTGTTGTCTGCTCATTGTTTGTTTATCTTCTTTAGGAGGCACCAGGAATCGAACCTGGGACCTCCCATGTGGGAGATAGGTGCTCAACTGCTTGAGCAATATCCACTCCCCCCTCAGCTTTTTTATATCTAAAAATGTCTTAATCTGTCCCTCATTTTTGAAAAATGGTCTCTCCAGATACATTTTTGGCTAGTGGTTGTTTTCTTTCAGGACTTAAATTATTTCAACTCACTGCCTTTTTGCCTCCATGTTTTTTCTATGAGAAATTGGCACTCAATTTTATTGAGACTCCCTTATACATAACACATTGTTTTTCTCTAGCAGCTTTCAGAACTCTCTCCTTGTCATTTGTATTTGATAGTGTGATCATTATATGCCATGGTGTATTTTTCTTCTTGTTTATCCTGTTTGGTGTTCTCTGGGCTTCTTGGATGTGCATATTGATGTCTTTTGCTAAGTTTGAAAAGTTCTCTGTCAGTATTTCTTTGAATATTCCTTCTGTCCCCTTCATTTTTTTTCCCCTGGGACCCCCAAAATGCATATATTGGTGCCCTTGATAGTGTCCCAGAGGTGTCTTAGGCCATATTTACTTTTAATATTTCTTTATTCTTTCTGCTCCTCAGCCTGACTCATTTCAAGTATCTTTTCTTCAATTTCACTGATTTGTTCTTCTGCCAAGTCAAATCTTCTTTGAAACCCTCCTGAGAATTTTTCATTTCAGTCTTTGTTGTCTTCAACTCTAATAGCTGTTTGATTCCTTTTTAAAATATCTATCTCTTTACTAGGACTCTCATATTGCTCATTCATTGCTTTACTGATATGCTTTAGTTCTTTCTCTGTATTTTCCTTCATCTCCTTGAACATTTTTATTTATTTATTTTTATTTATTTATTTTTTAAAGATTTATTTATTTATCCCCCCCCTTGCTGCTTGTGCTGCTGTGTCCATTCGCTGTGTGTCTTCTCTGTGTCTGCTTATCTCCCCCTTGCTGTGAGGTCTTGCCGCATCAGCCCACTGCGCTGCACGAGCCGGCCTGCCCTCACAAGGAGGCGCCAGGAAACGAACCCGGGGCCTCTCATATGGTAAACGGGTGCTCTATCCATTGCACCACACCTGCTTCCTGCTGTGAGGTTGCTGCATCAGCCCACCGCACCGCTCAGGCCGGCGTGCCCTCACAAGGAGGCCTCGGGAAGCGAACCTGGGCCTCCCATATGGTAAACGGGGGCTCTATCCACTGAGCCACACCTGCTTCCCTCCTTAAACATTTTTAGATCATTTTTTTTAAAGGCTTTGTTTGATATGTCCACATTCTACTCTTCTTCATTGGTGTTTTCTGGATTTTTATCCTCTTCTTTTGGATAGGCCATTGTAGCAATTTGATGTTATTTATGAATTCCAAAAAGAGAGATTATGTTTGTAAACTGTTCTGTTCCTCTGGGTGTGATCCCCTTTGATTGTATTAGATTCAGCTGATATGTCTTTGATTAAATTATGTTAAGATTAGGGCTTTGATTTGACCAGGTCAAACACAAGGTTGAGTCCCCACCTCCTTTCTGGGCTATATAAATGAACATTCACACAGAAGAAGACACATGGGAGGAGAGAACTTTGTGATGACATGGAAGCAGAGAGAACTTTGATCCTGTGGCCCCAGGAAGAGAGACAAGCCTTATGCCAGCCTGTAGCTGAGAGAGAGGAAAACTGAAACTTTGCAGAGATTGGCAACCATCTTCCTTCAACACGTGGCAACTGACTTTGGTGAGAAACCAACCTTGAGTTGGACTCTTTGGGGCCTTGTAACTGTAAGCTTTTACTCAAAATAAATACCTTTTATAAAAGCCAATAAATTTCTGTTACTTTGCATCAGCGCCTCTTTGGCTGACTAATACAGCCATCATTTCCTGTTCCTTTGTTTGCCTTGTACTCTTTTGTTGCACACTGTACATTTTAATATTTTAAAATATTAACTCAGGGATTTATTCCCTGAGGTGTCTATTTCTTGGTTTTGTAACCAGCTGGTGATAAGACAGAGCTTTTCTTGAGCTTCAGCCTTCCTATTAGGAAGGTCTGACCAAGGTCAGTGCAATGTGCAGGGTCTTCCCTGTCTTTCTGGACCTCTGTCTTGTCCTGGGTTTTAGCTTGTTAGTTGTTTTGGAGTTCCTGTGCATGTAAGAGTTTGGTTGTCCCCTCTGTTTCCCAAGAGACAGACTTCCCCCTCTCTGGTGTTTGAAGCTAACAGGACTTTGTTCCATGCTGTCTGCCTCTGTAGATTTTTGTACTTCTTTTGTTATCTCAAGCTGCTTTTGCTTGGAAGGTAAATTCTGGGAGAAGGTCACAATGGAGACGACTTCCCCAGGTTAGTCTTTCCCAGACAAAACAAGGCCAGGGATCCACTGACTGTCTCCAAAGTGTTTGGGGGAGTGGATCAGGAATGGTGCCAAGAGCTTCTCCAATGGCTTTCCAAAACTGAGCTTTCCTGTCCTGCCCCAAAAATGCAACTTTTCAGCTAACTGACCCCACAACCCTGAGGAAGCACAGAGTCTTTACAGCTCTACTGCCACTGCCCCTCTTTGAGGTGGGTTGAAACAATGGCTGTCAACATCTTTGGCCAGGGCAGTTTGAAACAATAGGTGTCCTCAGAGTCAGGCCCCCCAGTGACACAAATTTGCTCACCAAAAGCTGTAATCAGTGACCAGCCATGCCCACATCTGTTCTTGAGGAAGAGGATTTTTACCTCCCTTTCTGTCACCAGCAGATAGCCAGGAGCTGGACTCCACCTGGTATGCCAGGAGGGTGGAGGGATGGGTGCAGGTATCCCCTGCACAGAGAGTAAGTTACTGTTCTTTAATGTATCAGCTTCTTCCTCCTGGTCTCCCAGGAGACCCTGGATGTTGTACAGTGTTATTCTGGCCTCTGGAGTTTCAATATAGTGGTTTTCTACACTTACTGCTTGTTTAATAGTTCTTTTGGTGGAAGGACCAAGTCTTGGAGCTCCTTACTCCACCATCTTCCCACAATCCTCTCAATAATATCTATTAATTGGGATGCACTTTTAATATATGGTTTCAAGCATTTTTAAACATTAATATAGGCAATTTTTCTTGAACTATAGTTGTCAGTATTTTTACTGTTTCTTAAAAAATGCTTTAGTTTTGAATAAAATGTTCTTATTATTTTTTCTCCTATAATGGCTTTGAGAACCCTATTGTATGGGATCACATATCAACTTTTCTCTTGCTCATTTTTCTATGAACTTTTATAGATTGTTGGGGTGTATAGCTTTTTTATATCATGATTCTATAGCTTTCTTTTCTGTTTGATTGTGCTCATAAATATGGCATCTTACTTTCTGAGATTTCCTAGAAGAGTTTCATCAACTTTTATCTAGACTTTCTCCTTTCTTTGCTTCTGTTGTTACTGTTCCAGTCCTGGTTTAATTGAATTCTCTTCCCAACAATCTATTCTCAAAGTAGAGTTTATTTTCCTTAAAAACAAAGCTTCATTTAGTTAATTTTGAGACTTCTTAAAGGCAAGAGAGCTTCAGTCCCTTCATACTTTTCCAGGAACCCAAAGCTCTACCTGGGGAAGCTCTCCCTCTTCCAGCTGCTTTCTTCAAGGTGACCTCCTGGACTTTTCTTAAAAGAACCTGTTGTCTTTGTTGAGGTTTTACTGTTCTCACTTCCATCAAATCCCTTGTTATTTCTATTTTGCATTATTTCTCCTACCTACATGCTACTCTCTCTCGTGTCATCTAGTATTTTTTTGCAAATATTTCCCGCGCTTTTTTCACTGTTTGTTTTTCAATGTTACTTCATCTCTGTGTTTTATGGGGGAATTTGAGGAAATTGAATTCAATGTAGCTACTATTACCATCTTCTGGCAATTATTTGAAATATTTTTTTGCCTTGTTCTTTTAATTTTATGACTCCTGCACTAATACTCAATGACAAGGGTTCACAGTTTATAAAAAGTTTTACAGAATAAAAATATAAATAACATGCTGAAATATAAGAAAATTGTTTTTAATCTAGAAGAAGAGTAGGTTGGGGTAATCAGAAACAAACTGAAAGATCATTTCCCTGAGGGAAAATAGCACCTACAAGAGCAGGAGTATGGGGAGTATTGAGGAAAATACTCACATTTTAGTGGAAGCCAAGTTTTTCAGGGAAAAGGTGCTTGAATAATAAAATTAGGCTAGGAGGTGACAGATTATGTTTCACATTTATTTCTCTTAAAACAATTTAGCATTGCTTTCATATTCTTTTCTAGAGGTTATAAAATGCAAAATGATGGACAACAAAATGTCATTTTATCAAGGGTATAATTTAAACAGGCAGAGTAACAATATGCCTCAGTATTATGAAATATTGAATGATAGTTTACAATATGAAATGAAGTTGAATAATATTATGTAAAATATATATCAGGCATGTGTCATAATGGGAATGTATCAGCATAAAATAAAAGATACTCACTTGTTAGCAAAAAATATGAAGGCCATATGTGTAAAAACTATTTTAACTTGGTGTTCACCTTCCTTCAAAATACCTATACTTCTTTAACCAGGAAATAGGAAATGTCAAGGATATATACATTAAACTACTGACATTTGAGGTGAAATATAATTATTCAATTTAATAGCATTGATATTCCCACTTGCCATCAATTACCATAGAATTTTTGCAGATTTTTACAAGTGAAGCACTCACTGCTTTGAGACAGATTTTTTTGTAATCTGATTATTCACAGCTTGCTAATTTGTAATTGGGCTTTTATAACTAGAAAACCTCCATATTTCAGAAAAACTAATTTATTTTTTTCTTTGTTTAATTGTAGTGTTCACACTCAAAACTGTGGAGTGAGATGACTTCTAGTGGGTTTTGTGCAGTGTTCTGGAACCAATAAAATATATTATTGATTGTCTAATGAAAAGCACCATGTTCATCCAAATTTACTGTGTCTTGGAGGGATATAACTGCTATTTTTATTCTGTTTAGAGAATCACCTGCCATTTTACCAGGCTCTATTGCTACATTTCAAGTGAGCTTTAAATTAGGTTAGGGTTACCTACAGGGCACTTTGTTAGGTGCCCTTATCCTTTTCCTTTCCTGCAGGGCTACCCATTGCTTCTAATTTAGTGAAAGATCATCAGAATTAATTATGATTGAGTGGTATTAAAATTGAAACAAAGTACAATTTAAGCACTTCTGACTCTCTTGAAGTCATGGAATAAAATCATATATTTTACCACGTTTCTATTAAAGTCTTAATTGACTTAGTACCTATAGCCAGATTGGATTTGCTAATAAAAGCCCAATTTAAACATCAAAATTTTAAGAAAATTCTTAGACTATAGATAATGCTAAGAGCACTGGACTTTCCAAGAGCAAAAAAAAAAAAAAAAAAAAGTGAAAATATTTTCTTTACGTTAGAACTTTTGACCAATGATTTAAGAATTTGGTCAACATATTAGAATTATCACAGGTGGGAGAATAAAAGCAAATTATAAGATTTTGTCTTTGACTCCTGGAAATACATAATCTATTATGCCTGATATGAAATTAAATGCAGTCAGAGAACAAGGTAAAATAGAATTTGTATCGGTCAGAAAGAGGTGAGTAATGCTCTGTACATCATCCAAATATCTGTGATGTAAATTAGCAAAGCTCTTTTGCTCACTTATGCTATACATCCAATTCAGGTTGGCAGGAGTCTCTGCTCCTCATAGTTAATCCAGAACTCGGGCTATGTCAGAGTGAAAGAGAGCTCTGGAGGTACCAGTGTAGAAGTGACACATCTCCTCTGCTCAAAATTCATTGACATTGCCTTATTAAACCATAAGGGGGCCAATAATTGCATTCCTTTTATATGCCAGAGGTGGGGAGAACAATGAATAGAATATCAATAATGACTACAACAGTATCTAAGGATTAAATTGAATGGGGCACACTAATCGCTATTCATGAAAAGATAGTATGGAAACCTTAAACTCTTTTCTCATTCTTCAACAAAAGCTGAGCTGCATCTACATTGTCCCAGATATTGCCTTCAAATACACTAAATTGTAGAGCAGTGTATCACTTTTACTATGTCTTGGACAGTTTATACATAGACCAGTTCACAAATACTACTGGAATTTAAATGGTCTTGAATTATGAAACTGTGCAGTGATACTTTCATCAGGAATGTCATTCACTGTTGCAGCTTGTGGTGCCAAGGTCACATGTCTCCATGCTCTGTTATTGTAAGGAGGCAGAATATGATTTTCCATACCTCCATGTCAATGTTGAAAGACCCCTAGAGGATGGATGTGAGGGGGAAAAAGTCAAGAATTTGAGGGTTCCGAGAAGAACTAAATATGTTAACCTTTTCTTAACATTACATTGAAAATTAATAGGACTCTTGCCAGTGAAAACCCAAGTGTTTCCAGAGATTACCTTGAGATCATATGATAAACTGTAACTATTTAACACATGACAGTTTCTTAGATGAGTTGGGTTTGTATGCTTGTGTATTTGTTTGCTTGTGTTGAAATAAATAAATGTTATTTTCTTCCTAGGACTTATCTCCTTTTCTTTTAACTCTCTCTACCTGGTATTCCAGTCAGGCTTCTTCTCTATGTAAAGTCAATGCAGAAGATGCATTAGACTTTGAGGGCATAAAATATTAAAGGATGATCTGTTTAGTTCTTAAATGTGGAATTTGATTTACCTTTGTGTAACATTGTGTCAAATCAGTTTATGTTGAAAAAATAGGAAGAGGTCTTCAGAGTTGGTAGGATTTGGAAGAAGGCAAATTCGTGGAGGATGAACAGGGAAAGATTTAAGATGGGTGTGATGAGTCAGAAATGGAGTTGTTCTACTATAAACCATTTTTCTCTCCCTTTGCTCCTCCATTCTTTTTTTACCTAAATATGATTATTTAGTACCTCTACAAAGCACTGTAGATTGAATAAGAATTAAAAGGACTCTAGAATTTGAGAGGGTTCCAAGACCTCCTGAGTTAAGGAGATCATGATGGATCTATATTCTGGTATTATTGAAGGAAAGGGTGATATCTACAAGTAGCAGATGAGGGTTGGTATTTCTGCTTACATGGTATGTGTAAATCGGTGGTTAAATTTATTTATTTTTGTTATTTATCTGATTTGTCTTTAGTTTCATTTCTAAGTTCCAGTGATGGTTATATCCATTTATTCTTTTATTTACTATAGTAAATGGATTACTACTGTATGTGTGTATGGCCTGTGCATGTGTGAAAGAATGTATAAATTTATACTGTACTTCTAAACAGGTAGCTTTATGTACTATTAGGTAATGAATTTATGAATATTACAAATGAGGATTATAAGAACAAAGATTTAATTTCTTAACAATGAAAACAGGATGGCATAGCAGAAAAAGTACTAGAATTAGAGTCAAAAGATTTGGGTTCCAGTCTTGCCACTAGCATTTATGTATGTATGACTCTAAGCAAGTCAATACAATTTCCTCATCTCTAATCAGATGATAAAAATATCAGGGCTTTCTAGGTCATGAGGTTGTTTAAGTAACAAATGAACATACTCAAACTTCTTTACTAAGTATTATGGTAGCATGAAAGATTATTACAATTCTTAAAAAATTGCTTAAGGACATACTTGAATAAAAAGTATGTAAATCACATTTGCAAACAATATGTTCTGGCATTACAGCAAGTCATTGTTCAACAGAGTGCCCAAGACTTATTGGCCTAAAAAGCAACTTATCAAGGGCAATTATTTATTTATTAATAACTCAGGGTGTCATTTTCACAAAGTCATCTGGAGCAATTTTGCAGACCTGAGAACAAACAGTTGAGTGGCATCCAGTGTATAATTTGTAACTTCGATTGGCTTCACAGGCCGCACCCATGGATCCAAAGTTTCACAAAATCTGCACACATTTTTTCCACACTTTATAAAAATATCTCTCAAAAGTTCTGTTTCAATAATGAGAACTATGTTCCTTTTGAATAGCCCTACCTCATCTTTCCAATCTGCTTTTCTGGAGAAATTCCAGTGGTGGTCGTGCTATGCAAGGACAACAGAGAGGTCAGCCTGGTCATCTGGCTACTCTGTTTATTGCAGAGAGAGCTATTTTCATGGTCCATTTTTAGACTTTCATAAAATTCCATAGACGACAAGATAAAGGGAGGGGGGAACCAATATTCTCTATAGAGAACTGAGGAAATTTATGAATATTGGTAGTTTTCAAAAGATAATTTGTTTCCATTTCCATCATTTTGTATGTGGCCTTGCATTTTTATCCCTGCAGATAGTGTGCAGTTGAGCAAAGGCACACTGCATTGCATGTGGGTGTAGTTTTCCAGCCCTGCCTTCTCTACACAAGCAAACAAATGAGAAATAGATGAAATAGCTTATTTCTTTATATCTCCATCAGGACCCTTTAATACATTTAATATCATGGGGGTAATTAAGTGCCACTTAATGTCAACTGATTTTATTTTAAATGTAGTTCTTTATGTTTTTCATAATTTGGCATCAACTTTATAGACATTTTCTTTGTGCTTTATGAATTTTAAACTCATACTTAAAACTAACAATAACAATATATTATTAAAATATAGAAATATTGATACTATAAGCTAAGCTTTGGTATCCACTAGGAGGAGCTGAGTGCTTTATTGATAATCTGTAGGATTTATGTCTTAACACCTCTAATGAAATATAATAAGTATGTCGGGATTAATACTGTAAAGTTAAAACTAGGTTGAGATAAACTAAATGACATGATTATATAATAACTTGGGAGCTAAACATAGAATAACTACTACTGTATACTTCCAGCTAATTAAATTACTAAGTGGTTTGAAATAACTAAAATAAAACTGTATATGCTTGATTTCATACATGAATGATTTGTGAAAATTTGTTTTCTTTCCTTGAAATTTAAGCTGCTTTATAATCAGTGTGTTATAAAGTAGATCTGAAAGTAAGACATAGAGAAATTCAAAGCAGACTTTTGGAATTAAAACATATAGTATATGCCAAAGAAACCAAGCAGGTATGGGGTTACGAAGACATGCCTGAAGAAATAATTTTATCTATGTTGGTGACAATAAATGGAAATAACTCACTTTGTGTTCTTATCTATTTCAGTTGCAAAAATTTTTATAGTATATGGCAGGAAGGGTCAAGAATAATGATTACCAATGAAAAATATTTAAAACACAAATGGAGCCTATAGTTACTAGCTGAAAATCAAGAGCAGCCTTGGAGATGTAAGGTTATCAGCCAATTTTAGAATTCCCTTTTCCTCAAAGATTTGGTTGATAATTCGCTTAGCACTGTGAGAATGATGTCCTTTTGATGATCCTGGATCCTGAAATCTTTTGGTAGCCACTGGAATGGTACAAAATGTACAATTGGCACAAGCTTTCCCTGAGTGTTCTAATTTAAGTTGTTTAGCTGTAACTATGAGAGGTTGTGACAGTAAGACTATAATTGTAAGGGCACACTCTGGAGTCAGAAGGCCTTAAGTTCAAATGCTTGTTCCTCTCTATATTACTTGTATTCCTTTGGACAGTTTATAAACTTGTCCATACTGTATCATAAGGTTGTTGCAAGAATTAAGTTCCTAACTTGATATTCAGTGTAAAGGAAATTCTCAACAAATATTTTCTTTCCCTACTACTGTTTTATTATGTGACATCAACCACTCTACAAATATTTATTCACAAATTAGCTCATTAATTTACAGTAAGGATATATTAAGGATCCACTCTATCAAGCATTGTATTAAGTATTATGTTAGTTTCTTAAGCAGCCACTAAGCTAGTTACTTAAATTTGCTTAAAAACTTGTAAATACCCTATAGGTTCAAAATTCCATGGTTACTTAATTGGCAGAGTGGGCATCACCATCCCCAAATCTACAAGATTGAGGAATGAACAAACATAAGGGGGTAAGCAACTATGGACTAAAGTAGACCTATTATTATTCTAGCAATGGAAGAATTTATATCATTGATATAAAGGCAGTGGCCACAGGGGTTCTGGGGGGAGGGAGAGGGAAGAATAGGTGCAACATGGGGGCATTTTTGAGACATTGGAATTGTCTCGCATAACATTGTGATGACAGATACAGGCCATTATAGATTTTGTCAAAAACCTATAAAATTATGAAGGGCAAATTGTAAACTGTAATGTAAACTATAGCCTATGGTTAGCACAATGCTTCAGTATGTGTTCATCAATTGTAACAAATGTACCACACTAATGAAAGATGTTGTTAATGTGGGAATGTGTGGGAGGGAGAGGGGTTGGGATTTATGGGAATCCCCTGTATTTTTGATGTAACATTTATGTAATCTAAAGCTTCTTTTTAAAAATTGTTAAAAAGGGTAAAAGCTTCATGGCCTGGATCACAGCTATTAAGTTCTATGTTCATAAGCCCTGCCTTGAAGGAACAAAGTAACTGAGACTCTCTTAATGAAGCTATATTATGTTCCAGGGAGGTAGAGACAAACAGGGCTCTCTATTCTGGAATGATTGCTTGGGATCCAAAAATTTATACCTGAGACTTTGATCAGAAAAAAAAAAAAAGAAGAAATACACACATGCACACACACACACACATTTTAAAAATCCAAGTAGTCTATTTTATAATACCTTACTAAATGGTTAAACCCAAATGATGGGCAAATAATGAACAAATTGATGTTTCATTTATTACATATTTCTACAAATATTTAGTGATTGCCTACACTCTGTCAGACATCATTCTAATGACCCAGAAATAAATCAGTGAACAAAACAAATCCCCTGCTCTCATAAAGTTTATATTCAAACAGGAGATAGAGAGCTCATAAACAAGTAAACAAATGCATGAATATACTGATGGGTAAGTGATTTCAAAAAACATGTCAGGAAAGAAGATAGGGAATGATGGGGGGTGGTTGGTGTATCAGTCATCCAAAAGGGTGCTGATGCAAAATACTAGAAATCTGTTGGCTTTTATAAAGGGTATTTATTTGGGGTAGAAGCTTAACAGTTACCAGGCCATAAAGCATAAATTACTTCCCTCACCCAGCTCTGTAAGGGTTCTGGCTTCCTGGGTTCCTCTCTTCCCGGGGCTTGATTCTCTCCAGGTTCAGCTGCTTGGTCTCTCCACAAGGCCAGCTGTAGACTATCAGGCAAACAGCTCGTCTCCTTTCCTGGGGCCTCCTCTCCTTCCTCACGACAAAACTCCTCTGTATGCTTATTTCCCGGGGCTCCAGCTCAATACTCCAACATCAGAACTCCAACTCAAAACTCCAACTCTGTCCTTTGCCATGTCTTTTATCTTTGAGTCCCCACCCACCAAGGGGTGGGGCTTAATGCCCTACTGATGTGGCCCAATCAAAGCCCTGATCATAACTTAATCACACCCAGATGAACAGACCAGTTTAC
>JAQZBX010001765.1:0-78845 GCA_029593785.1 Cabassous unicinctus | reverse complement strand
CAGGGCTGTAATGAAAACTGATCTGGGCTGCTCCTCCACTACTCTGGCAATACAATCAAACTGGTTGAACTTCAGTGATTCTTTCCTTTTTACTGGCAAAACACTCTCCATTATTTTATGTATCTATGCCCAGATGTAAATCTTTTAGAAGTCAAAATCAAATTATATAAATCATGCATCTTCCGGTGCATTATAATGTGCCTTCAGCACAGCCTAATCATAAAAATATCTCTGCCAGTCACTTAATGTGATAGAACTACTTAGGAAAAGGGCTTAATGTTGGCAAAAATATATATATAATAGAATAATTACTGTGCTTCGGTTCCTACTGATTTGCAAAAAGCCAATAAAATATGGGGGACCAACAGTATTTGTTGTCTTGAATCTCTCTTGCAGTTCCCCTCTTTAAAATCAGGCTGTATTTTCTTCTGGGAAGGAAAAAAAAAATGCAAGCTGACAAAAATTGTTTTTGTAAAAAGTTGTAGGCTGCATTTAGAACTGGGGGAAAATTTCAGTAAGTCATTTTCTTACCAATCATAGGCCTATTTGTCCTTTGCTTGGTATGGATAAAGATTCTGAAATTTTAGAAAAATTCTTCAAATTAGACTCTAGGGAATGCATTGTTTGTCTTACCATGGAATTCCTTTGGCAGAGAGCCCCCTCTTCAAACACATGAGCCTATGAAAATGGACTCATCTGGCAACATATTTCGCAGCCTGCGTATCCCTCCCTTACCCCCACTGCCCTCATAGAGAGAGCTATGGTACAATGAATAAGGGCCTTGAATCATGAGATCTGCAATCAGTTCTGGCTGTGCTCCTTCTGTGACTTTGGACATGTCACCTCACTTCTGAGTCTTGATTTTTCTCATCCATATAATGGAGGTACTATACTGACTGCCAAGTACTTATGAGGATTGAGTATCATTCTGCACCTTAAAGCTCTATGGAAATTATAAGGTGCTATATGAATGTTTTCATAATTAGTATTTAAGGAGCAAGAGCCTGAAGAACTGTATGCTCAGGGTAGTATTTTCTATTTTTAAATTAGAATTCATACTTGCCACGAGTCTGATTTCTTCTGCATCATTTTTCTTTGGTCCTAGAATTTGTAGAGTTTTGCCAATATAAGTGGCCTCCAAAATACTAAGTTGTATGCATTATTATATAGTTTTTATGGCATTCTACCTAACAGAGACTTATAATGGAAAGAAAACCAGGAAGCCAAAATACCCATGGTTAACTCCCAGATCTCTAAGTGCCTCTGGCCACATCTCTCAGCCTGGATGCATTTCATTTCCTTATCTGTCTGATCATCTCTGCCTTTGACAGTTATCTGAGGGAGAGACAAATGGAAGCAAAAGTAATCTGTACACTGGAAGGTGTGGCACAAATACCTTTGACCTGGTCCTACTGTTAGCATAATGACACCCTCAAGCTTTGGAACGTCCCCAGGAGTCCCATGAATTCTCAAAGACTAAATCATTTAATAGGTAAAATTAATCGCAAAAGGGATTAGACATTCTTAACCTTATTGGGGCAAGAGTTTTGGTATTGGATAGACTCTATGAAACCTCTCCCAAGGAAAAAACATGCATTCAAGTGCATACCTATTATGTTTCAATACAATTTGGAGTGTTTTGTGAACTTCCTGAAGCTCAATTATGGATCATCTTAAGTTCAGTAGACCTCAGGTTAAAAATCTGTTTTAGATCATAAAAAAATACATACTAAAGATCATCTCATCTAATCCTCTTATTTAACAGATGAGAAATAGAGGCATGAGGAATATCTTAGACTTTACCACATCTGCTAAATATAGTTTTAAATACAATTTTTTGGCAGTTTTTTAAATCAGCAATTTATATTATATAGAGTGAGCTCAAATATTTGGAATACTTTATTTACTAGAATATTTCACTCATCATTCCAGTTAAATCAAAACAAGCTTATACTTATGCTATCCATTTCATATAATAATAAATTGAATTTATACCTTGAAACAATGTTGCATAGCAATGAAGCACAGATTGAATTGACCCAACGTCTCATTTAAAGCCAAACTGCCTAATTCTTTTAGAAGAGAACTTTATCCACCAGGGCTTAAAGCCTGAACTCTTAGATGAATTTTGATCTGTTAATCAGGTTTCCTGAATTTACACAACTCCTAAGCTAATTGCCAATGGCCTGCCAAATTCCTTGTCAAAAACAAAAAAATCAAGTGTTGCTTAAGTCTGATGCTAAGAAAGATGCATTTTTATACAAATAAAACCAGCAAAACACATACACATCATGATTTGCACATTTAGGAGCCTGAATGATGAAGGCCAACATTCCAATTGCAGATGGGTATTTGGGGCCTGTTATTTTTCCACTCTCATTACAACCAGC
The DNA here is from genome assembly GCA_029593785.1 of Cabassous unicinctus. Lineage (NCBI taxonomy): Eukaryota > Metazoa > Chordata > Mammalia > Cingulata > Chlamyphoridae > Cabassous > Cabassous unicinctus. The sequence goes on along the minus strand of JAQZBX010001765.1, from coordinate 76,455 downwards.
GGAAATTGCTCTCCTGCAGGTGTGGGGTTGGTCAGTGCTTTTTGAAGAAGATGCTACAATGTACCATCAGCATCACAAGTGAAAAGAAAATGAGCAAGTAGAACGGTTGAATTTACAGCAAGGTCCCAACTACACATTTCTCTCTGTGTAATTTCAAAAAGGCGACTTTTTTTTTTTGGTTAGAAATTAGGAGCCAGACTCAGGCCAAATTTGAGTTGTTACAAACCTTGCTGTAAGTGCTTAGCAAAACAGCATAGGTATCCTTTCAAATCCAAGCCGCTAGTGTACAGAATCTGAGAAATAAGATAAATGGTGCCAAGTTTTCTCACAAATACAATGGAGTATCGACTGGAATATGCTAACGAAACTTATCTCTCTGGTTGGAGTTTTCTATGCCTTCCCAGAAGCCCAGAGCTGATTGGGTCTTTTTCTCTAGAACTCCCAGCTATTCTCACACCATCTCAGAAGGCCCTGGGTAGTTCGTGCTTGAATGGTGAATGTTCTCTTCCTGCTAATTTCTAGAGGAATTTATTGTGGATGTGGGCCTGAGAGCTTCAGATGATATTTTCCATATCTATCACTAGTTTCTGCTTCAAGAACCAAGTAAAATCTTAAGCAGAAGCCCATGGCACCTTTGGAGAAGAGGTCTGTGAAGTGCCCAGACCAGCCATGGTGGAGTTGGTAGCCTCTGAATCAGGCAGCTTGACTGCCAAGGGGGACAAGTTGCTTCACCAGACATGAGCATCTTCCTCTTGGGCTCTGCAGGGTTCAAGCCCCAGTTGGCTCATCTGCTTTCTTTGCTTTGATGTCTCTGGAGAGGCTGAGGATGTTCTCAGATGTCGGTGGGGATTGCTTTTCAAACTCTGTTTCTTGTCATTTCTTTCAGTCTGGAAGAATTATCATAAAATACAATCTTCCATGGAAAATTTGGTCATCCAAAACATGTGTCCCCAAACAGATACATGAGCTGGTTGACCTTCTCACCCCTTATATAACCTCAGATTTCCTGATTAACTCCTTTAATCTTAATTGTTTTAGAAAAAAAAAATCAAAGCTTCTAAAGCTCTTTACTCCTAGTCTCCTGGGCACCGATTTTGGGTCCCAGGCTGTCTTACCACATTGCTTTGGCAAACCAATGGCTCTCTCTGGGATTTAAAAATATAATGAGGCTGTTCTCTTGCTTTGTAACTTTTTGTCACAGGATAAACTCAGTTTTCATTGAGGAGCTTTGTTTACAGTATCAGAGCTTTAAATTTTTTTATTCCTTTAAGGATAACTCAAATCCTAAAGGCTTTAGACAGAAGATCTTCTTTCACTTTTCTTAGAATATTCATTTGCCTGTGTAAGCAAAAACTAGCCAAGTAATTAAATCTTTCATAAGTGTAATTCTATTTTTTTCAAGGGGGAAGAGTTTAAAAGTTAAGTTTTACTCTGATATATAAGGAAAACCATGATTGTAAACAAACATCAAGTAGGCAGCTACAGAACAAAATAAATGTTCATGTTCTACCTAACAAACATCTTAGTTACTAATTAGAAAACATAGATGTATGAGATTAGGTATGTGATATCCTGCTTTTTAATGGGGGAGTTGGATTTTAGATATTCCCAGAAAATGTATGAATCTATGGATATAATATTAATTTTCCCTGAAAAAGATATTTTGTCCCCTTTAAAATTTCTTCCTATTATCTTAGATGAAGGAAGTAAGGGTAGAAGCAGGTGAGGAAGGAGGGGAAAACACATCCCACTCACAAATATACATACATACACTTTACAATAGCAAAGAGAAATCCCCTGTCCTGGAATGTCACACTTTCTGTATTTTTTCCATGAAAGAATCCTGTGACCTCCTATGCCCACATATCCAATAATCCATTCCACAGAAATGAAAAAATATATTTGTAAGGGAACCCACCATGCTTTCCCTGCACATAAAAAGAGGAAAGGCATCATCCCTACCTTGCAACGAGTTACTCTAAAAAAGTGCAGAGACCAGTTTCATCTCCTCAAACTTTTTTTTTTAAACTAGAAAAGTTGTAGGTTTACATAAAAGTCATGTAAAAAATACAACATTCCCATATAACTCCCTATTGTTGACACTTAGTATTGGTGTGGTACCTTTGTTACAACTGATGAAAGAATATTTAAATATTACTGTTTACTACAGTCCATAGTTTGTAGTAGGTGTATTTTTCCCACATACCACCCTATTATTAACACCTTGTAATAGTGATATACATTTGTTTTATTTCATGAAAGAACATTCCTATTTTTGTACTATTAACCATAGTCATCGTCCTCAAGCTTTCCTTCTAGTGACATACGCAACCCAAAACTTCCCCTTTCAATCACATTCACACGCATAATTTAGCACTGTTAGTTACACTCACAATAATGCGCTACCATCACCTCTATCCGTTTCCAAACATTTACAATCAACCTAATTAGAAATTCTGCACAAATTAAACATCAGCTCCCCATTCTCTACTCTCATTCTATCTCCTGGTAACCTGTGGTCTAGATTCTAACTCTATGAGTTTGCTTATTATAATTAGTTCAATTAGTGAGATCATACAATATTTGTCCTTTTGTGTCTGGCTTATTTCACTCAACATAATGTCTTCAAGATTCATCCATGTTATCATGTGTCCCAATTTCATCCCTTCTTCCAGCTGCATACTATTCCGTTGTATATATATACCACATTTTGTTTATTCATTCATTGGTTGATGGACACTTGGGTTGCTTTCATCTTTTGGCAATTGTGAATAACACTGTGAACATTGGTGTGCAAATGTCTGTTCGTGTCCCCGCTTTCAGTTCTTCTGGGTATATATCTACTAGTAGGATTGCCGAATCATATGGCAATTCTATATTTAGCTTCCTGAGGAACCACCAAACTGTCTTCCACAGCGGCTGCACCATTTTGCATTCCCATGATTCCCATTAGCAGTGAATGACTGTTTTCTCTTTCTCCACATTCTCTCTAACACTTATGATTTTCTGTTGTTGTTGTTTTTTTTTTAATAGTGGCCATTCTAGTAGGTGTGAAATGATATCTCATTGTGATTTTTATTTACATTTCCCTAATAGCTAGCGATGTTGAACATCTTTTCATGTGCTTTTTAGCTATTTGTATTTCCTCCTTGGAAAAATGTCTATTCAAGTCTTTCGCCCATTTTTAAATTGTGTTGTTTGTCATATTATCGTTGAGTTGTATTTCTTTACATATTCTGGATTTTAAACTCTTATTAGATATGTGGTTTCCAAATATTTTCTCTCATTGTGTAGGCTGCCTTTTCACTTCCTTGACACAGTCCTTTGAAGCACAAAAGTTTTTAATATTGAGTAGGTTCCATTTATCTATTTTTTCTTTTGATGCTTGTGCTTTGGGTATAAAGTATAAGAAACCATTGCCTACCACAAGATTTTGAAGATGTTTCCCTACATTTTCTTCTAAGAGTTTTATGGTCCTGGCTCTTGTATTAATATAAATTTTGATCCATTTGGGTTAATCTTTGTATGAGGTGTTAGGTAGGGGTCCTTTTTCATTCATTTGGATATGAATATCAAGTTCTCCCAGAACCATTTGTTGAAGAGACTATTCTGTCCCAGTTGAGTGGACTTGGCAGCCTTGTTAAAAATCAGTTGGCCATAGATGTGACGGTCTATTTCTGAACTCTCAAATCAATTCCATTACTCAACATATCTATCTTCATGCCAATAGCATGCTGTTTTGATCACTGTAGCTTTATAATACCTCAAACTTAAAAAAAAAAAAATCTTTCTATTCTCTTCCTGACTCTACTTCAGGCACTGTTGCAAAAGATATAGCAGAGAAGAGGTGAAATGGGTGCCCTAAAAATTTGCCACAGACTTCCCCAGTACTAGACACACCCAAGGCAGAATGTTCCAGAATCATCTAGAGGCATCTCACAGTTGGCAGGTTGCCTGAGTAAGCAGGACTGCTATTGATTAGAATACACTATTTTGTGTGGGACTGCTGAGGAGGGCCATTAAAAACCTCATTAATTTAGACTGATGGTTTTCAATTTGTCTGATAAGTTTGGAAAAGTGTGAAGGCATTCTCTTCCTCCCTCCCTTCTTCATTGCCTCCCTCCCTCCCTCTTTCTCTTTCTTCTTTTTTCCTTGTTTGTTACAATGCTTAAAGTATGCTGGTATATGATGGTCAGGGGCCAGGGATGCTGTCTCCATGTATGGAAGAAATGTCCCCCTCCAAATGTCTACAGCAACTTTGGTTGAGAAACACCTGATTTTAGTTTTGTTTTTACAAACAATATAAAAAAAATACTTGTGGTGATAGCAACTGCTATTTTGAATAAAAGTGTTTAATAATCAATTAAGCTATTAACCACTTCTTTTATCAATGGGTAAGGATTTTTCATGAACATGGCTTAGCTGTGAAAATAATACAGTTAATTTATATTTGTTCCAAGCTTGGCAGGTTGGCACAGTTCACAGCAGCAAGCAGTTCACAGTGGCTTGATGGGAGGTGAGGACACTTACTGGCAACTTCTGCTGCCAGGGGAACTGAGAAGATAGGAGGAGGTTTCCCCTTTCTACTCAGGAGAGCACACTCCCTTTTATATCCCTCCTGTCGAGGTTCATGACACCAGGATAGATTTCTAGAGTACTAGGTTCAAAGGAAGAAAGTGTCTTTTTGGTGAAATAAAAATCAACAGAGGAAAACAAAAGTCCTTTCTTTGTCACTCCTTTTCTATCACTGAAGCAGATTATACAGAGCAGGGAAAGAGGGCCATCCACAGGGAAGTAACTCTATTTGACACCACTCTTTATTTCAATATAGGACATGTTGCCATCGTGAAATCATGTTTATTGGTTTAGTCTTGGCTCTGTTTTGACAACACATTTCATAGGTTAAAATGTGAATTGCAATGTTAAAGTAAGAAAACCTACCTGTCTAGAAACACAACTCAAGCCCTTTCTCACTGATTTCAAAACCAAACATACATGAATTTTTCAGAGGGCACATACTGGTTATCGCCTTCCTACAGAAATCTCCCCTGTGGTTAGCACTGGCTAGCTCTAAGTATGGATCCTTGAAAAGACAATCCCTATTGGATTCACTTATCTCGAGTGAAATTTTATTTCATAAGGCTGTGGAGGTAAGGGTGGTTGCCCAACGATAGCAAGCTTGTCTGGAAAGTAGTTATAATTCCTTTACAAATTTCATTTGCTGATGTGCCATCACATAACACAGGTCAGTTGGGTGTCCAGCAGCCTTCCATCTCAGGCTTCCTCCGGGGCTTTTTGGTGCCCAGTGCATTCATGGTGCTTCTCACTGTGCAACTTTTATCCAAGTGGCACCCCAGGTTCCAGGCCACGTTTCTTTCCAAATTTATTCATGTTATGCCACTCCCTCAAGGCCCTGTGCTCTTCTACATGCCAGACAATAGATAAAAAACCTTCAGCTACTCATAAGACTTATAAATCTTAACTCTTAAGGAGGGGGTCCTGGTGAACAATGGTGAAAGGGCTTTGGAGTCCTCTAAGTCGGGAGACTTAAGTTTACATGAATGTTTAAGTCTAAGTTCAGCCACTAACTAACTGTGAGACCTTGGGCCCCATCTTTAAGCCTCTGTTTCTTCAGTTCAACTCAATAAACACTGAGCACCCAATGTACTCATACATGGAAGGAAGGGACATGAGACTAAAACATGATCCCTATTCTCTAAGGCCTGAAAGTCTAGTGGAGCTAACACATGCAAACAGTTTAAGGGGAAAGTTGAGCTTGCACATGAAGAGGATTTGGTTGGCAGAGAGGCCTGATGGTATGTGGTAAATAAATGTTCCCTCTTGGAAGAAGACTTTTCAAACCAGAATGGCCCACTTCCTTCTTGGACCTCTCATGTAATGGTGACTTCCTTTCTTTTGTTCTGCCTCTGACTCAGATCCTAAGCTGTTTGCTAAGGACTTGTTTCTGCAAGTAATAGAGAGTTCTGGAAGACATTTGTTTTAGTTTGCTCGAAGTTGCCAAAAGCAATATACCAGAAATGGGTTGCTTTTACAATGGGGATTTATTAATCTATAAGCTTATAGTTCTAAAGTTATAGATTAATAACCAATGCCCAAATCAAGGATTCATCAGCCTATGCCTTTCTCCCTGAAGACCATCCACTGGCGATCCTGGACTCCTGTTACATGGCAAGACACAATGGCAGCATCTGCTGTCTCTCCCTTCTCCTCTTGGTCTTGTTGCTTTCAGCCTGTGGCTTCCTCCAGCTCTCTCTGCTCCTGTGGCTTTTTCTCTCCAAGGTTCTGTTGATTTTAGCTTCTGGCTTCTGGGACTTTCTCTCTTAGCTTCTGGGGGTTTCTCTCTGTGTCTCTCTCCATATTTACCCCTTTTAGAAAAGTACTCCAGCAAGAGGATTAAGCCCCACCCTGGCCTATGTCTTACTGAAGTAATCTAATCAAATGGCCCTTAATGGAACCTAATCAAAAGGCCCTACTTCCAATAGATTCACACCCACAGGAATGGATTAACTCAAAGGACATGATCTTTTCTTGGGTCCATAAAAGCCTCAAATAACCACAACACTTTAAAAAAAAATTTATAATGAAAAAAATTAATCATATACAAAAAGGGAGAGAAGAGTATAATGAACTCCCACATTCCCATCATTCAGCTTCAACAATGAACTCACAATCACTTTGTTTCTTTAATACCCCTACCCACCTACTTTCCCACATCCATGTTATTTTGGAGCAAATTCTAGACATCATAGCATATCATATATCAAAATGTATCTCTAGAAGATGAAAGCCTTATTTTGAAAACAAAAAAGCTGTATCAAGATCATATTTAAAATACTAATAAGATCTTAATATCATCAAATATCTAGTCAATGTTCAAATGTGCAATTTTCTCATAAATGTGTTGATTTTTATAGTTTTGGTTTGATTCAGAATCGAAATAAGGTCCAAACTGTGATGGTTGCTATGACTGAAGTTTCTCTTTTCATCTTTAAGTTTTCCCTCTATCTTTCTCTCAACATAACTCTTTTTTCTTTGCAATTTATTGAGGAAATGCGGTTGTTTTTCCTGTAGAGTTTGCCGAAGTCTGGATTTTGCTGACTTCATTCCCGTGGTGTTATTTATATCTTCCTCGGTCTTCTGTATTTCCTGTAACCTGATCACTGGATGTGGATTTATTCAGATATAGGTTCCTTTTATTTTGATAAGACAGTTTCATAGGGGATGGTATATTCTTCTACCAGGAGATATAGTATCTGGCTGTCTCACACTTTCTGATGTTGACAGCCACTGATGGTCCATTAATCCATTAATTCCAAAATCCATTAATTCATTAGGTGATGCAAAATGGTGAAATTCTATTTCTATCATGCCTTTTTTATTTATTAGCTGGAAGATTTCTAAAAAGTCAATCATCCCATCATTTAATATTTGGTTATCCAATGGTACACTTCATAAAATAAAGTCAGGATAAGTACTTGATTCTTTTGAGTTACAATCATTTTTCAAAATAATATTTGTGTTTATTAGCATCCTCCAGGGAAAATCAGTGAAATTCTGTGTTACTGTAATTATTTTCTTTTTGGTACCATTATGAACTCATGAATTTAAACATATTAATTGTGTTTCAATCCACTGGAATTATTAGGCTTTTTTATGTTCAAATTGTCCAATTGTTGGACAGTGGGAGCCTCATTAAGGGGTTTCAAGACCATTTTTTTTTTTTTTTTTTAAAGCAAACTACACTTCTCCCTCTCCCCATCTTCTGGAAACCTCTAATCAGCTCTCTACCTTTGTGAGTTTGCTATTTATATTCATCTCATATAAGTGATATCATATCACTTATCGTATATCATATATCGTATATATCGTATATCGTATATGCCTTGATTATTTCTCTGAGCATAATGTTTTCAAGTTTCATCCATGCTGAAACATGTCTCATAAAGTCATTCTTTCTAATGGCCAGAATTTTCCATTGTGTATTTGTACCATATTTTGTTTATCTATTCATTTGTTGGTGGACACTTGGGTTGCTATTCTGAGTCCTTTCGACACAGTCTTAGGTGTCCATTACAGGGTCCTTGCTAACAGGTGTAAAAAGATATTCCAGGATCATTTCCTAACCCAGAACTGTAATTAGCCACGTCTTCAAAGAGCCTTCATTCCTTTAGTGGAAACTGAATTTAGAAACCACAATCTGAGCACCTGGAAGATTTTTAAGCAGCTTTAAGTCTGCTTCTCCTTCTTTGGAGGGGAAGCCAGGCAATTTGACCTGGCCTAAATTGTTCCCAAAAGATTGATTAGAGATTCTGGGAGGAGACAGGGTGTATTAGTCAGCCAAAAGGGGTGCTGATGCAAAATACCAGAAATTGGTTGGTTTTTATAAAGGGCATTTATTTGGGGTAGGAGCTTACAGTTACCAGGCCATAAAGCATAAGTTACTTCCTTCACCAAAGTCTATGGCCACGTGTTGGAGCAAGATGGCTGCCGACGTCTGCCAGGGTTCAGGCTTTCTGGGTTCCCCTCTTCTGGGGCTTGCCTCCCTCCAGGCTCAGGCCTGCTTCACTCCACAAGGCCAGCTGTAGACTATCAGGTGACTGGCTCATCTCTTTTTCCAAGGCCTTCTCTCCTTCCTCACGACCAAGCTCCTCTGTATGCTTACTTCCTGGGGCTCCAGCTTAAAACTCCAACATCAGAACTCCAACTCAAAAACTCCAACTCTGTCCTTTGCCATGTCTTTTATCTTTATTCCCCACCCACCAAGGGGCAGGGCTCAACACCCTACTGACGTGGCCCAATCAAAGCCCTAATCATAACTTAATCATGCCCAGATGAACAGACCAGTTTACAAGCATAATCCAATATCTATTTTTGGAACTCATAACTATATCAAACTGCCAAACTGCTACACAAGGTGACATTAGGAGTTATGGCAATAATCTCAGAAGAGATGATACGGTTCTCAAGCAAGGCTGCAGCTGTGGGGATAGAGAAGAAGTTCAGAGGACAAATTCTAGAGACTAAATTTACTAAGAGGATTTAGCAACCGATTTGGGAATCCAAGGTAGTGGGGACAGAGGTAGGTAAAAGATTACAGACCTGGTTTCAAAGCCTAGTTCTGTCACTTATCGACTGTCTGGTCTTTAGTTCATTACTTAACAACTGAAACTCAGTGATCTAAACTGAAAAATGGGAATAATACTGCCTATCTCATGGCATTATTAGATGAAGTTACAGATGAAGTCAAGGTAGCATATGTGATTCCTAGTAAGAATAAAAATTAAAAATATGAACTCCCCTCCAGCTCACCAACATGTCTAGTTTTGTCTATAATGTGAGGGGTTGGCTGAGATCACACCAATGCCTCTTCCCATCCTGTCTGCTCCAGCCCTCTCCCTAGTCACATCTGCATTGTTCTCTGATAACTCAAAAGTATTAATAATAGATCCTCCAGCATTTGCCTAAGCCACATTGATTATTGATTATTTTACTGAAAGGATAATATAATAAATGTAATGTTGCCAAAAGAAAAACCAATCATATAGTCTTCTGAGAATTTTATTTTGATATCTAAGTTGACAAATTTCATTTTTTAAAAAGCTTTGAATAATACTCTAAGAAATTGCTCCCATAAGTGACAAACACCAGAGAGATTTTTAAAAACTGACAAAGTACCTTAAATACTGATCACTTAACCCAGAGCCATTTAAAATGCCCTGATGTCATTCTGATCAATGATTTATACAGCACTCTGGTTTTAGAAAATGTAATATTATCAATTCCTTCCCAGAACGTACCATGCCCATTATGTTCAGTGATGCCCTATCATCCTTCCCGAGGATTATTTGCTTCTCTAACATCTTACTTTTGTGGGCTCCATAGGAATGATTTTTGAATCAAGATTTTGAGGATCAAAATAGCCAACCAGCAGTTACTACAGCTACAGTAACTGTTGATAAAGAGGGATTAAAAATATACACTTATAATGTCTTTACTTCTTTAATTGCAAAAGCAATAGAAGCTATTTTAAAAATTTAGGCAATACAAAAGCAGCAAGAGTAAAAAGTGAAATTGAGCCAAAGCTCAATTGTCAGAGGTAGCTACTGCAGCCTTCCAAACCCTTTTCTGGATAGGCATATTCACATGTGTTCAATGTTTCATCACAATGTACATTTTAGCTGCAGCTTGCTTTGTTATCAATACTTTATAATCATTTTTACATATCAGTCCATAATGAATCACCCCATTCTTTTAAGCAATTGCCCATTATGAATGTATGTTAGTTTATCTGATAAACACTCTAAGCCTAGACATTACATTTTTTCCAATTTATTACTATTAAAAACAGACCTTAACAACAACAACAAGAAGACTAAATCAGATGAAACATCTAGATATATCATTTTACAAGAAATACAGGGGACAAGGAACATGTTAAATAACACTATGGGGCTACAACTAGCAAAACTCAGACCTTTGGAAACTACAAGCAAATGACCTGATTGCAACATAAACAACAACAATAAAACATTACTGAGAGAGAGAGAGAGAGAAGAGAAGAGAAGAGAAGAGAAGAGAAGAGAAGAGAAGAGAAGAGGAGAGAGAGAAGAAGAGGAAAAAAGAAGAGGAGGGGGTAGGAGGAAGGAGGAGGAGGAGGAGGAGGAGGAGAGGAGAAGAAGAAGAAGAAAGGGAGGGAGGGAAGGGGAGAGAGAGAAAGAGAGAGAGAGAGATTGGATCTTGTTTGAAAAACCGCTTAAAAATTGGAGAAATTTGAACTGGATCTTAAGGAATTAATGTTTTCAGTGATGCTGATATCATTATAAAGACGAATCCTTTAACTTTTAGGGACACGTTGAAATTTACAGATGAATTATTATGATGTCTGGGATTTGCCTCACAATGACTCAGTGGGGAGTGGGGTGGGAGGAAGGTAAGGTTTTAGATGAAACAAGGATAGTCTGGAGTCTTTAATGGTGATAGGTAATTCTTCTCTACTTCTGTGTATGTTTAGAGTTTCCAGAATAATTTTTTTTTTTTCAAAAAAATAATCAGTGCTTGAATGCAGCTTTTGAAAACTATTACAAAACAAATAACAACTGTCACTTAGAGATCTTTTAAAATTTTTACCAAAAATTCACTATAAATGTTTGAATCTCAAAAACCACACTTTCCCCTTTTCCTGTTAAACCTCCAAATTGAAACTCTCTATTCTCAGAGATATAGTCATTTTCTTTCCTTCAGCAGCCACACTTGCCTTTGACATTTTTGGTTTCACAAAGCCTTTTCTTGTTGATGGGCGCTCCTGTTCCTTCCAAGGAGAAATTAGACCCTGGCCTTCATTTTAATCAAAGAACATGGTATCTCCCATCAGAGAGAGGTGGAGGAATGGTCACCTGTCCTCCAGTATCACACACACACTATCAGACGCAGTTTCCTGTCGGTTCCAGCACAAGGTCAGGGTCAATATCCTTTGTCACACCTCTGTTTACAGTCAGTGCTGTTGTACTTGAAGATGGCTGAGTGCCTGACCACCTCAAACATGGGCAGGTAGACCTCGCAGAACAAGCCAGGTGTATATAAACTCTCTTCTTTCCTCTTCTTTCGTTTGTTTATTCCTCAAGTTGATATACTCTTAAATTTTACCATTATCCCTAAGGCTTCAACATGAGTATACTGTTACTTTTAAGCTCATGTTCTTATTGACAGTTACTAAATAATTAAACATTTCTATTCTGAATAAGCCAGAAAATACCATGAGTATTTATTTGTTGGATGATGCAGCTGGGGGACATGACAACACTGATAACTTTAACACAAACCATGTCTGGGGGGTCAGCCCTGCAGCGTTAACAAAAAGGTTTCCCATCACAGGGCACAGTTTTGGGATTGGGACTTACTATCACTTCTATCTATTGCTCAGGCTATATGACAATTCACCTTTCAGAATCACCAAGGAAGGCTCCATAAAGTCAAGCAAACTCCCATTCTGTTCTTGAGCTTATTAGTGACTAACTTACACCCTCAACACTCAGCATCTGAATTAACTTTCTCAAACGTTACTGGGTAATTGACAATACAGTTTCCCTTAGACTATCAAATCATTTTCATCATTAAGCTATTTTTAGTTGTTCAGAAAAGTCTTAAAAGTGTTCAAATAGTGGAGGTATCTTTATCTTCTCTGGCTGAGCTTGAGAAATGAAGGTGACATTTTCTTAATTGGCCAGAGAGTTTAAGAAGTTTCAGCTATTTTAAAGTGAAACCCACGGTCAAAAAAAAGTGCTATATTTTTAAAAAAGTGTTTTATATTGTGTATAGCTCAAAAATAGCTGATTTTAAAATTTAGCTTTGATAATCCTCAATGAAGAGTAAAAGTCTAATTTTTTAAAGCTGTTTGGAAACCCCAGACAGAAGCACCAGATAGTAAGCGAGTTTGCCAATGTCTGATTTTTGTGTGATCTAAGGCAAAATTTGAATTGCCTTTCATGTGCCAGCTCTCAACAATGTATTTAATCATCAATTGAACAGATATATTTTGAGTACCCCCCTTATGTGCCACACTAGCACTGGAGATACCACAACTAGAGAAGCAAAATCTGGGTCCCCTTGAAGCTATGTTTTAGCAAGGGAAGGAAGAGGGAGAATGGGAAGACAGACATCAAAGAAAAAGTAAAGCTAAAAGCCAGATGAGGGCCTTTGGGAATATGTGGTGGCAGGTGGAACATACTAGATTTTTAAAATGTTGGTCAGGGTGAGTTTCATTGAGAAGGTGACATTTAAGCAAAGCTTTTAAGGAGGTGAGGGAATTAGCCATGTGGTTTTCTGGGAAAAGCATATTCCAAACAGAGTAACCAGCCACTGCTGGAACAGAGTGTGCAAAGGAGAGGGTAGAAGACAGGTCTGAGAATGAATGGGCCCCAATTCACGCAGGTCTTGACAGTCACTGTCAGGGACTTGGACTTATACTCTGAGTGCAACAGGCAACCATTGCAGGGCTTTGACCAGAGCAGTGCCATCAACTTACACATTTCCAAGGGATCAGCTGCTGCTATGTAGAGAGCAGACCGTAAAAGGGAAAGGGTAAAAGCAGGTAGACTAGAGAGGAGGTTACTCACTGAGGGATTCCAGGAGAAAGATGATGATGACTCAGACTAAGGGCAGTAGAGGCAGCAAAAAGTAGTTGAATTCTGTATAAACTTTAAAGGTAGGGCAAGCAGATATTCCTAAAGGATTGGATGAGGGATGTGGAGAGAAAAAGAAGATTCAAGAGTGACTCAAGGTTTTTGGCCTAAGCAACTAGAAAGTTGGAGTTGGCATTGATATGGGAAAGGCCTCAGGTGAGTCCTCTTTTGGGAAGGACGTTCAGGAGTTCAGGTGTAGACATGCTGAATTAGAGCTAGCTATGAGATAGCCAATATTTCAGTTTTCTTCTAAACAGTTAAAAAATCATTATCCTTAAAGAATGTAAATTCCTTGAGGACAGAGTTTTGTTTATTTTGTTCATTGTTGTAGCTCCAGAATCTTGGACAGTCCTTAGCCCACATAGATCCTCAATTAGCAAATTAATTCAGCAAATATTAAGCACCAACATGTTTCACTCTGTTCTAGGTGCTGGAGCTAGAACAGTGGACAAAACAGCTAAAATTCTTGCTATCTTAGAGCTGACACTCTAGTAGTAGGAAGAAGACAAGCAAATGAAGTAAAATAAATCCACTGGGGTACCTGCTTAATAAACATTTGGTAAGTGAATGATTAATTGCTACATTTTACTCACATGGCACTTGCTGTACATCATCATCACATCCCTGCAAGGGAGGAAACTGAGACCCCCAAGAGAACAGACCAGCCCTTCCAAGCTTCAGACCTGGTATTTCACCGCCAGCCTGTCCTACTACAAAGTCCCTCATCTTGCCACTACATCTTGTTGTTTCTCATACAAAACAACACAAATCCTGTACTCACCTTACAAATAAAGCACAATTATGGGCATACCTGGGAGATCTTGCGGGCTCATTTCCAGACCACCGCAATTTTTTGCGAATAATGCAAAAAAGTGAATCACGTGAATTTTTTTGTTTCCCAGTACATATAAGGTATATTTACACTATACTGTAGTCTATTAAGTGTTCAAGAGAATTATGTCTAAAAAATGTAGATACCTTAATTTAAAATACTTTATTGCTAAAAAAAAATGCTAACCATCATCTGAGGCTTCAGCGAGTCGTATTCTCTTTGCTGGTGGAGGGTCTTGCCTCGAAGTTGATGGCTGCTGACTGATCAGGGTGCTGGCTGCTGCAGGTTGGGGTTCCTGTGGTAATTTTTAAAAGTAAGACAACAGTGAAGTTTGCTGCATTGATTGAATCTTCCTTTCATGAAAGAGTTCTCTGTAGCATGAGATGCTGCTTGACAGCATTTTACCCACAGGAGAGCTTATTTGCTTCTTTCAAAATTGGAGTCAATCCTCTCAAACCCTGCCACTGCTTTATCAACTAAGTTGATGTAATATTCTAAATCCTTTGTTATCATTTCAACAATGTTCACAGCATCTTCAGTAGCAGATTCCACCACAAGAAACCACCTTCTTTGCTCATCCATAAGAAGTAACTCCTCATCTGTTCAAGTTTTATCATGACATTGCAACAATTCACTCACATCTTGAGGCTCCACTTCTAATTCGGGTTCTCTTGCTATTTCTACGACATCTACGATTACTTCTTCCCCTAAAGTCTTGAAGCCCCCAAAGTTATCCATGAGGGTTGGAATCAACTTCTTCCAAACTCCTGTTAATGTTGATATTTTTACCTCCTCCCATGAATCAGGAATGTTTTTAATGGCATCTGGAATGGTGAATTCTTTCCAGAAGGTTTTCAATTGCCTTTTCACAGATTCATCAGAAGAATCACCATCTTTGGCATCTATAGCCTTACAAAATATATTTTGTAAATAATATGACTTAAAAGTCAAAATGATTCTTTGATCCATAGGTTGAAGAATGGATGTTATGTAAACAGGCATGAAAACAACATGAATCTCATTGTACATTTCCATCAGAGCTCTTGGGTGACTCGGTACATTGTCAATGAGCAGTCATATTTTGAAAGGAATCTTTTTTTCTGAGCAGTAGGTCTCAACAGTGGGCTTCAAATAATAGTAAACCATATTGTAAACAGATGTGCTGTTATCCAGGCATTGTTGTCCCATTTATAGAGGAGAATAGATTTAGTATAATTCTTAAGGGCCACAAGACTTTCAGAATGGTAAATGAGCATTGGCCCAGCTGCATTCGCCCTCAACAAGAGAGTCAGACTGTTCTTTGAAGCTTTGAAGTGAGGCTTTGACTTCTCTCTAGCTATGAAAACCCTAGATGACATCTTTTTACAACAGAAGGCTGTTTCATCTACCTTGAAAACCTGTTGTTGACTGTAGCCACTTTCATCAATGATCTTAGCTAGATCTTCTGGATAAGTTGCTAGAGTTTTTACATTAGCACTTGCTGCTTCACCTTGTACTTTTATGTTATAGAGACAGCTTCTTTCCTTGAACCTCATGAACCAACCTCTGTTAGCTTCAAACTTTTCTTCTGCAGCTTCCTCAACTCCCTCAGCCTTCACAGAATTGAAGAGAGTTAGGACTTTGCTCTGGATTAGGATTTGGTTGAAGGGAATGTTGTGGCCAGTTTGATCTTCTACCAAGATCACTAAAACTTTCTCCATATCAACAATAGGGCTGTTTTGCTTTCTCATCATTCATGTGTTCACTGGAGTAGCACTTTTAATTTCCTTCAAAAACTTTTCCTTTGCATTCACAACTTGATTGTTTGGTACAAGAAGCCTAGCTTTCCACCTCTCTTGGCTTTCAAAATTCCTTCCTAACTAAGCTTAATCATTTCCAGCTTTTGATTTAAAGTGAGAGATGTTGGACTCTGCCTTTCACTTGAACACTTAGAGGCCACTGTTGGGTTATTAAGCACCCTAATTTCAATATTGTCCTGTCTCAGGGAACAGGGAGGCCCAAGGATAGGGAAAGAGATAGGGAATGGCTGGTCAGTGGAGCAGTGAGAACACACACAATATTTATTAAGTTTGCTATCTTATATGGATGTGGTTCATGGTGTCCCAAAACAATTACAATAGTAACATCAAAGATCACTAATCACAGATCACCATAACAGATATAATAATGAAAAAGTCTGAAATATTGTGAGAATTACCAAAATGTGGCACAGAGACACAAAGTGAGCACAAGTTGGAAAAATGGTGCCCAAGACTTGCTCAATGCAGGGTTGCCAAAAACCTTCAATTTGTAAAAAACAAAACAAAACACACAATATCTGAAAAATTCAATAAAGCAAAGTATGACTGTATAGTAGGGCTTCTTAGCCTTTTTTGTTCCATAGACCCCTTTGCCAGTCAGGTGAACACCACGGACCCCTTCTCAGAATGTAGCGGCAGATAGTTTTATGACACTCTAGCGTCAGATCTAACAACTACTGTTATTTCAAAGTATGGATGAGCGTAAGTGATTTTTCAAGATATGCAGCAATTGTAATGTGATATGAAATGAATACTGCTGTAATTTATTGCATACATTCATAAGTGAAGGAAATGCCAGATTTTACTTAGAGGTCAGAGAAAATAAAGATAATCAGTTGATTTTTTTCAATTCAAGCTCAGGGCCCTCTGCTGTATAGGGAGGCTGCCTGCATGTGAGCAACCCAAGCCACTGAGCCCTAGCTTAGTTGATCTAAACCATGCAGATGAATTCTTGACATCCTCTGGCATTTTCTCCTTCTGCCTCATTTCACAATGATGAGAGTACCTAAATTGCCAACCATAAGGGCCACCACACTTGTTACATCTAAAAGACTCAATTTGCAACTTTGCACAGAATGAAAAAGGTGTGCTAAAATAGGCTTTATATTTGATATGTTTGAGGGGGAATTCCTTATCCTCCCTAAAAATGAATTTTCCAAATGATAGCTTGGGCTTTACAGTCTCCAAATAATTTCTATTATCAACCCACCTCCGCATTCTACTATCTGATATTTTCTCAGTCGCATGTCACAGACTGTGCCTCTGAAATATCCACTGTCCCTTCCTACTGTCCATTTCTTACCCACTCTCCATGTGTAATTTAACATTATACTTTCTTCCCCACCAACATTTCTAGGAATGTAAATGATGATCATTAACCCTCAAATATTACCCTCAAAAATCCTTTCTTTTGCTCAGACCCATCTGGCCCATTTTCCAGAAAGAATTTCAGCGCTCTCCTCTTGAATGTCGGCTCCATCAACATTGTAATTTTTAAGATAAAACATCCAGGGCTCCCCGTTGGTGGGATGTGATGGCAGTATTCACCTAAACATGACCTTTCACACAGCAGGTTCCCTCAGCGCTATGGTTCCCCTGACTGGCGGGATGTGCGATCCACCAACAACTTGTCTCTCTACCCAGGCTGAGAAAGATATGTTCAGTCTACCATATTTCTTCACAACACCTTTAGGACCCTCTGATGAACAAGGGGCAAAAAGAACCCTTCATCTTGTAATTCTGAGAAGTAGTAAAAACCTGTGGCATCATATGACATTACATTAACTCACTAGAATGACTAGAGTCTAATTTCCTTAAACACATATAGACAGTGCACTGTAGCTTTCACAGAGGAAATAAATTGCTACAATAATTGTATTGTTTTTCCTAAGTTATCTAAATTACAGTGCAAAGCAAGAGTGACATGATATGGAGTGTTAACAAAAGAATAAAAGCTCCAAGTGTTATAGTGGTGTCTTTATCCAAAGGAAACTGAAAACATTTCATAAGGGGTGAGAGCACTGGCCCCAGTGGTGTGCAAATAAACTGTCAGTTATGAGGTTATTTGTCTAGGCTACACCAAGCTCACAAGAATATCCTAATTCAAAAGGAAACATTTTAATAACCTCATATAAGGAAATATAGAGTGTCATAACCAGTGAGAAGTCTGAATGGCAGTCTTGTTTGCAACCATGACTAAGAAACAAACACAAACGTCTCTCCTTTAATTCCATTCATGTTTAACAGCTGCACAAAAGTTCCCATATCCTTAGTTTCTCTCTGACAGAAAAGAAAATCACGTGTACAAATCTGGAATATACATAGAAGATATTATCATTAAAGTTGTATTCCACCACTGAAGGTATTTTGTATTGAATAGACATGTTTTCTAAATATTACACACAATTTTTCCCACTTAATTACAGTTATCTATTCAGATTTTGCCTTAGGTAAAAGGTGCAAATTACTTAAAGGATTTTTTCTCCATCTGCCTTAACATTCTAATATGTTGCTGCAGGCTCTATACAGATACGCTTTAAAGTGATACCAATAGACCTATCCAGCAGAAATTATGTAAACCTTAGATAATTCATATTTGTGAGATGTTTTAAGATCCTGGCACAAAAGAGAGCATTGAAACCCAAAGCTCTTCTATAACTTTCTCTTTTAATCAGCTGCCAGCTAGATTCTAGAATGTTTTCTAGACTCAGCTTCTATGCAACAATGTTGCTGCCATTTAAAACATATTCATTATTTTTTAGAAAGGAAGGGTCAAAGGGGGTTAGTTAATGTGGCCTCAGGGTGGCTACAGTGATCCCACTAATTGTTCAGAAACACACAATAATGCACAGTTAATATATATGCAATGAGATTCAAAATATTTCATTGGACTAAGAGCCACATCTGAATCCTAATCCGTGTAATTGCTACTGAAGAGAGAGCTGCTTTTAATCTCTGTCTTCCCATAAACAGATTTTTTAAAAAATGGAATAGTGCAAGGCAACTAACGCCCAGTGAAAAAGGTTTCAAAATAAAGCTATTCTTACATCTAATCCATTATAAATGAACTGTAGATGAAAGGCCAAAGATGGAGTTGCTAAATAAAATACATGATTCCTAGTTAAATTTGAATTTAAGATAAACAATGAAGATTTTTTTTCATCTATGTATGTCCCAAATATTGTACTGAAAATACATAAACTAAAAAAGATGCTTCTTTGAAATATAAATTTAGCTGGGTATCCTGTATTTTTATTTACTAAATCTGGCATTTCTAGCCAAAGGAAAATTAAAACAGCTTATTTCCAATTGACATTATACCACCTTGCACCAATGAAAAACACAGATGAAAAGAATTCTATAATTACCTATTTCATTTTAATGATTTCTATTACTTGTAAATGGCAAAGGTCTTAAGGTTCATAAACGCCGTTAAAACAGAGGGAAATGGGCTATGCTAGCGTAATGATGAACATTTAAAGATCCACACATCAGAAAGTCTGATATCACATCAATCCCCATCATTACAATAATTTAGCTTATGACTAAAAAAAGTAATGTCGTGCGCTACATACACAAATCAGTCTTATTTTATAGGCTTCCTGCTTGTGAATTTACTGGATGATAACCTAATAGCCCTCCATTTCCAAGCAAAAAGCAATCACTGGACAAGGCAGACACTCACCACCTGCCCACCTCCTTTTATAACTGCCGCTATCTTTTAAATGAAACATTTATTTTTCTAAGGCACTCTTTCATTTGATATCACATTAGCAAAGCAAATATTTGATTTCTGAGCTAACCTGTCCAATTTTAGTGGCAAATACTTATAAAAGGAAGCAAACTTGTAATAGCTACGGCAGAAGGATCCTTTCCATTTGGGTGCTAAGATCGATCTCTTTTTAAAACATTTAAAAAATGTCACTCTCCATTGTTTCCAGTGGCTGGGATACTCGCAGGTGAAAATTATTGCTTAAGAACGTCTGCTTAAACAGATTGTAAATACTTGGCCAATATTTTCCTCTTGAAAACACAAGCACAATTCGACTGGGTTCAAGTGTTCAAGTTAAATTAGAGATCTGACAATTATTAATTATTCTGGGTTCTGGAAAGAGTCATTCTAGATTATTCAGAAACCATGACCTGCCCTTTCCCAAATTGTTTGATGTGGATGATCTAAAAGTTTGTCGCTCTGAGGACCTGACCTTAAGGTTTAGCTGAGTTGAACTTTTGAAACACATCAGTTTGCAAAAGACCCTGTAGAAGAAATAGTCCTTGGTGAGACTACTTCTAATTGTTACTGAGCATTTTTTTCGACTGTTGTGCAAAATCTGAGCTGGCACATGATTAACCTTTTCAAATTAGGCATTTAGTAGGCTCAGCTGAATGCTTTCTTAATTTGCACATTAGAGCTTGCCAAACAGCTGGCACTGCGCTTGAGTACTGAGGTCTTTGATTTACATGTCCAAGTGCAAATATATAAACTCTGATTTTGGAGAGGATGACCTAATCAGTGCAGAATACAGTAAAATTAATTAATACAGATAATAGCAACAACAATAGCTAATACCTACTGAGTACTCATTATGCCCCAGGCACTGTTCTAAGCTCTTTAAGTATATTCACTCATTTAACCCTTTCAACAACCTTATGAGGTATTATTCCTCTAATGTGGTAGACAAGAAAACTCATAGTGGTTAAATTAATTGCCCTAAATTAAACAATTAATAGTAGTAAAGCTTAGATCTGTACCTCGGCAATCTAACGGCACAGTTCACACCTTATTATTTTGCAGCACTGCCTCTGTAAAGGCATCATACAACAATGAAGACCTTCCCTGTGAAGGAGGGTGTCACTTCTTTGTGACCATAGATTTGGAGTTAGACCAAAAGAATGCAAGCAAGCCTTTACTCCCACCCCAATCAAACCATTTACATGCTCTTCCTGTAAATGTGCATGCACTTTTGGTTAATTTGATATGTTTGTGGTAAGGCTACAGAACTGATATATATCAGGTCCTGGACTAGGAACAGAACCTTAAACATGAAGGCTGTGGTCTTCCTTCAAGGATGAGTACATTCCAGATGCTAATCACCTGGAAAAAGGGCACCTAACAGATACAGAACAAAAAGAGGATCCCCATCTGGCTGGCAGTCTGGGAATCTAGCTCTCCTGACCTGATCGCCATGGGACCAGTAAGTCTGCACTGGAGTGGCTGGATAATGGGATAGAATGTAGTACTCTCCCTTGGGGCAGACCAGGGCAGACAAGCCAGAACCTGGAGCAGAAGAAATATCATGAGGTTTGTGCGTCTGCCATCTATTTTTGTCCTTTTGCTCTCCTTGAGTATTTGGAAAAGACTCTTTGAGAGCTCCACTATATCTCAGATATCTCAGGGAAAGGAAGTTTTTTGTTTTGTTTTTTTTGTTTTAAATTAACTGAGCCATAGACCCCCAGATGACAGCAATGATAGTGTTGACAATGAAAGGAGAGAATCCAGAGGAGGGCAGAAGAGGGATAAAGAGTGAAGCTATTTAGTGGCCTGCCATCCCTTCCTTCCTGGTTCTGGGGGCAAACCTTAGAGATTCTGACTTGTATTCTAATTTGGAGGCAGAACTCCTGTATACTTGTACTGGCATAAGATTGTTTGAGAATAGTTTGTAAAACAGCCATGCCAGTTTTATACTTGGAGAGAACTATGGACAATTCAAAGTTTCTCTCTTTGTTGTTTTTTATATACAAGGGAATAAGTATAAAGATTTAACCCTGCTAGGTTGTTGACTATGTACACAGATTTGCAAATGTCCACTGGACAGGCTAAAGGAAATGCTATGTATACGTTGAGAGGATTTGTTAAGCTAAAAACATGTTCCCTGTCCACCCTCTTCCTGCCTCAAGGAAGTATATTCCCTTAAGGATTTTACAGAAAATTTCCTGCAGCCCCTAAAGCTGGCTAGTGGGGGGAGGGGGGGTGGTTGTAGGATGGAATGGCGAAACTGAAGGGAAGAAGAAACAGCCTGGTGAAACTAAGTCCAAGAGGAGCTGCTGAAACATGCATGCCACTTTCACCCTTTCTCCTTTACCAATACACCTATTCCTTTTAGAAAAATGCTATTTTAGATTCTGAAAACACCCTAACTTTGAGATTGCAAAGAATCTCATGAGGCATTTGTGCCAATTTTTATACATTTTTTTCTGACAATTTTATTGCAACTAGCTCTAACAACTGATCCCTAAGGTCACCTTCAGTGGCACAAACTCCAGAAGGAAGCACTAAGCTTCCATTAGCTTCTTCACTCTCCGTATCCGACATGCACAGAGAAACATAAGCAGAAGAAAGAGGCATTACATTCTCCCAGGGTACGAAATCGCAGAACTAGGAGGCGGTGACCCTCTTGGCCCAGATCCCGAGGGGAGTGAGGGTGGGGCTGGGGCTACTCAGTCGGTCCCTGACCCACCAGCCTTCTCCCTGTGACTGTGGACAAGGACAATACTCCTGCTGCCCCCAGAATAGCAGGGCTTCAAGTCTGGATATATATATACATATATATATATATATATGCATACATACATACATATACACACATTCTCTTGAGGTAAAAACAACAACAACAACAACAAAAACCCACTCTACAATACTGCCAGTCAGGGTTAATTCTGGTCTTGCTAACTGCCAGAGCTTTTTACAGAAAGAAAAGCCATTAAATAAAAGGAAACAAACCTACCCAGTGGCTCTACTAGCTCAGTCAAGATTTTATGAACCTCATAAAGAGGCTCTTAGTTAAAAGAAAATAACGGCACTTTCCATGTCATTTCGTAAACATCTCTTTACTGGAGGATTACCGGAATTACCACGCGTGGCAATCCCGCGGCCCGGGAAGCGGCTGTTACACCTGCCCAGATCCAGGCTCTCAGAGCCAAGCCGCCCCGCTGGTCCAGAGCTTTGGGGAACCGTCTGCGGACGCGTCAGGATACAGTGCAAAGACTAGGGCGAAAAGAGAGTTTTCTCAGACGTTCAGCAAGTAGAGAAAATAACACGCTGTAGCTTCGAACTGAGAAACTTTTACTTACAATTGCATTCTTTTGTGAACTGCTAGGAAACCCCTAGCTTCTTTTCAAGGGGCCGTAACTACTAGTGTCTATAATTACAGAAACCCCCAAGAACTGGGGGGAGGGGGGGTGTAGGAGGGGGTCCACGGACTAAAGCACAAATCAAATCGGCGTGTGCTATGTGGCTTTCGATCATTCTTATCTAAACATATCAGTTTAGATACGCACTTGGGGAACTTTCGCCACTGGTGACTTGTCCATGGACAAGCGTTCCTTGTTGGGACCGCATTTTCTGGCATAGTGGGTCCCCCAACTTCAAACCCAAAACATTCCGAAACTCTCCCCCGCCCCCACCAGGCGGCTAACTCAGTGTGCCCTCCTTCCAGAAGCAGATCAGGTCCTGGGACCAAGGAGGCACGAGTGGCAAGCGGTCCCCAGCGGCGGCGTGTGTATGTGGGGTGGTGGTGCTAGTTCAAGCCAAGTGAATTGTTTTTGGTTTTCTCCCATGGGGCGCATCTGGGGGAGGCTCTGGCCACAGGCAAGACCTGAAAACTGTTGGCGGTGATTGTGAGCTTGAGCGTGGCCGGGGTGCTGCTGGTGGGGCTGCTGGTGCCACACCACCCCTAACCACAATTAAGAAGGGGACGCTGGAAAACAGACACCAAGTCTTGGGGAACAGAATCCAGCCCCACCCGCCGCGCTGCCACTGACGAAGCCTTCCTAGATACGATCCCCCTCCCTCCCCCGGCATTTTCATCTCTCGCTGGGCGAACCGCTGCAAGAAGACTGGTCCGGGTCGGTCTCCGGCAGACTGCAAGGCGAGCCGGAAGAACCAGGCCAGGAACTAGAAGCCTCAAGGCGCAGTCAGTGTCTCCTACCCGGGGTTCGAACGCGCCTTGCAGCCACCTGTTCCACAAAGCCAGAGTTTGTGCGGGCAGGGGCTGTGTCATGAAGGACCTCGTCATCTTCTCCCTCTGGCATAGCCCAGGATCCCCAAAGGCGCTCATCACTCCAAATCAAATTGAGCGCATACACCTGCGCACAAACCCGAATTCACATACCACTCCATCCACCCGCGCGCGAGGAATTACTTGCCCGCTTTCCCTAGTCTCCTCGGTTCAGCCCCGGCCCCAACATTGGCTTCCGGGGCCACACAGCGCCCGGCCCAGCTGGAAGGACGGCGCGCCGAAGTACCTGCCGTGAAGATGCAAAATACGAAGAGAGTCTTGCAGATCATGGTACCCTGGAGCCGTCCCCGGCACGGGCGGCGGGAGAGTTTGCGGAGACTGACGGAGCGCACTGGAGCAAAGGGTTCCTCCTCCGCCCGGCGGGCTGCGGTGGAAGCCGAGAGGCGCGCTCCACCCAGGAGGCTCTGGCTGAGGGTGGGGAGGCGAGGCGAGCGCGGTACGGCTCCGTCAGCCGCGAGGACTCCAGCGCCCGGCACGCTTCTGCTCCATCCCAGTAGCGGAGCCCAGGGCCGCCTCCGCCTCTGCACCCGCCGCTGCCAAACCCCTCCCACTCAGACCCCGTGGCGAATAATGGGCCACCCCCTGGCCTTCCCTCTCCCTTTGCTGGGGCACTGGGAACCTCGGGCCAGGGCGGCCTCTGCTGGACAGTCAGGACGCGAGTCCTGAGTTTTGACTGGATTCAGCAAATGTTGGGAGCGCTTCACACTGTCCTTGGCTGAGGGAATGCAAAGAATTATGAGCAGATCTCTGCCCTCAAGAAGCTATTTCTGGTTTTTTTTAAAACATGATTTTACAGCCTTTAAACAGCTGACCATATGCCAGTTTAGTTGGAGAGCCAGACTCCACCATGGTAAGAGAGCATACACATTTCGTTCCAAGTGCAAGAACATTTCCTTCATTTCTCCAAAAGTTCCTACTTACACACTTAACCCTCCCACAAATTCAACCCCACTGCGCTTCCTGGTTCTAGAGTCAGGATATCTGCCACCTTATTCAGCTTCTTACTAGAAGACATTGTAGTAATGTCAGTTAACATTGATTGTGAGACAACTACGAGCAAAGCTACGGCCAGGCGTTGTTTCTGACTCTCTACGAGATGGGAATGATTATTTCATTTTATTGCAGAGAAAATTAAGGCACCGAGAAAAGTAATGTGCTTAAGGTTGCATAGCTGGGAAGGGCTGGACCCCATAATTGAAAAGTTTGTGTACCAGGGGCATAATAATAACAGTGATGGACATTTCTGAGTGATGGCTGTGTGCCAGGCACTGGACAACGTGCCATACAACTATTAGGCAAGTTATTTAGTCCTCCCAGCAATCTTATGAGGCAGGCACTATTATCTTCATTTTCACAGAGAGGTTTGAGTGCTTACTCAGTATCATGCAACTGGCTAATGATACAGATAAAATGCCTACCCAGGCACTCTGGTGCATCTATTGTACTCTACTTCCTCTTTGAAGCCCTCCAAAGTTCTGGTTTTTATTAGATCAAAGTTGACTTTTCACTTAATTCCTCTCCACTTAAGCTTGCCTGTTTCTCACACCTCCATTAAAGCAGATGCCAGATTGTTTTCCAATACCTATGTCATTATGAGCCTGGTGGTCCCCAAATCATCAGAGCTGGGGAGCTGCAGGAATTAATGAGCCTTCTTAGAGAATTGATTTACTTTGGGCCATTAGTGGCACTGGAGAACTTCTTTCTCATATACAGGGGCTCTTTCTCACTTTGGGGGGCCTTATCACCTTATCTGTAACAAAATCAATTCCTTTGCCTGATCCCACCAGTACCATTTTCAGATTTTGCTCACTCTTTCACTACCATATTTTTTTCTTTTGTATTGGTAAATATATTGATTCTTGTTGGAAGGAAAAGTAAAAGATATTACAACTGGGTGCCCATCCCTCTTCTCTCCTCCCTAGCCAGAGAAACTGCAAATTCAATTTGTTAAACATGTCCTCTAAATGCTTTTGACCTTAGGGTCCTTCTGGTTTCTGGTCTAATCTATGTGATTATGAAGAATTTTCTACATCTGGGTTGTGGTTGTCATGGAGGCAGGGACCACACACAGATGGAGTTTTGCAGGGACTTATATAAGCCACTGGTGCCTTTAATAGGGCCAGTTAAGTAACTGACTCTGTGTTGGAAATAAAAGTTTTTCAAAACCACTTCATGGAACAATTTATTGAACTGAAATTCAGCAAAACTTTAATGGAGTCCCTCTGGTGTGCAAAGCACATATGAGTCTGACTTTTATATCCAAGATGATGGTTTGGTTCCCCAAGGATGGTGTTGCAGTTGGGCAGTTTGATGTAATTATGAATTCCAAAAATATAATTGGATTATGCTTGTAAACTGATCTGTTAATCTGGGCATGATTAAGTTATGATTAGGGTGTTGACTGGGCCACGTCAGTAGGGCATTGAGCCCCACCCCTTGGTGGGTGGGGAATCGAATATAAAAGGCATGGCAAGAACAGAGTTGCAGCAGTTTTTTGAGAAGCAGTTTTGATGTTGGAAAGAAGGCCCCAGGAGAAGAGAAGCGAGCCGTTCGCCTCATCGTCTACAGCTGACCTTGTGGAGGAAACAGGAGCTAAGCTCGGAGAGAAACACAGCCCCGGGAAGAGAGGAACTCCAGAAGCCTGAACCCTGGCAAGTCTTGCTCTAACATGTGGTAATGGACTGTGGTGAGAGAAGAAACTTAACGCTTTATGGCCTGGTATCTGTGGACCTCTACCCCAAATAAATACCCTTTATAAAGACCAACCCATTTTTGGCATTTCACATTAGTATCCCCTTTGGCTGACTAATACAGATGGTGATCCACACACTAACCAGTAAAAATTTTCAAGTATTATCATTGTATACAAAAAGGAATTGAAAATAATTTCTTTTATCAAAATTTTTAATTTTAACTGGTGATTAACACTTTAAATTTGTCATATAATATAATGTCATAGTAGTCAGGGTA
Organism: Cabassous unicinctus; assembly: GCA_029593785.1. Taxonomy (NCBI): domain Eukaryota; kingdom Metazoa; phylum Chordata; class Mammalia; order Cingulata; family Chlamyphoridae; genus Cabassous; species Cabassous unicinctus. Next base: position 49,637 of record JAQZBX010001765.1, on the reverse strand, counting down.
GGCTAGGTTATGCTGCTGTAATAAATCCCCCCTCCCCAAAGTCTCAGCTGCTTAAGGCAATAATGGTTTATTTCTTGGTCAAGTCTGCTGTCGATCCAGGTTAAAACCAGAATAGCTGTGCTCTCTGTCATGACTCAGTGTTGTACCTCTGTATCAAACCTACATCCACACTTCTGAGAAAGGGGAAGAGAGAGACAGTGAGTCAAATGCAGCATTCTGATCTTCCACTTGGAAATGACACTTCTGCTCACACTTCATTGGCTAAGTAGTCAATGGCCATGTCCAACTTCAAAAGAGCCAAGGAGCACAATCGTCTCATGTGCCCAGATGGAAAGAACTGGATAACAGTGGGCAGATGTGCTGTGTGCCACCGCGGTTAATTGTGCCTGTCATCAAGAAGCTTATATTCTAGTAGGAGGGTCAAACATTGAATGAAGGATGACAAAAATATCTGTAATAATTTGGTATGTTAAGTGCTATAATTAATACCTACTAGCATTTATTGAGTTTCTGCTATGTATTAGGAATTGTTCCAAGCATTATATGTATAATAAATAATCTGTTTAAACTTTTTACTATATGAGGTAGGTACTCTTATTATCCAAATTTTACAAATAAAGAAATTGCAAGAGACAGAGAGTTTAAGTATGAAGGAAACCAAAGGATGCTATGAGATGTTATAGCAGGGAGACTTACATTCCTTGGAGGGGTCAGGGAAGGAATTTTCACAAGACTCATTATTTATGCCTTATAGCAAAAAAGTTTCTTCATAGAATTCTCTTGGCTCTTTTGTAAGGCTCCACTGGGATAAAAATCTAGATAAATCTGCCTTTTACTCTTTTTTTTTTTTAATGGACTTATGCTTTATTAAAATGTATCAATAAAATTGTTCTGTTAAGAAAAAAAGGAAATTTTTTTTTCTGTTAACATTTTTTTATGTTAAATACCATGGAGCAGGATTGTAAGGATGAAAAACTCAGTCAACAACTGCTTCACAGGGGATAAGAAAAATTCTGCCATGATATTAGCAAAGGTAAAAGAGAAAATTTACAATGTAAGAGGCACCATTTCCCCACAGAATATCTCTTGGCATTTCCTCAGTGAGTGGGATTGGCAATCTAAATAAATCAGAATTCAAGAGGTAACAGCACAGATAAAATGTAAAGGGATTATTAAAATAACATTTATAAGACTGAACAATTCTGGAATTCTTATTAAAACCACAAAGAAAGAACAATTCTTTATTTATGAATTTCATAAAGGACTGAATTTCATAATAGCAACTGACATCTGCTATTGGTGGTCTGGGAATATAAAATTTGTCCATTAGCTGAACAGTCTGTTTTTATTGTGTTTTCTAACTGTAAGAGATCATTAAAGGCAAAGCCTATATGACACTGAACACACACCAAAAAATGGTCACTGTGGGCCATACTATCAGTGAAATGGTAGGTAAACAAATCTTTTTCTGGTCAAGAGAAAGAAAAAGAAAAAGAAATAGCACTCTGCATGCTTCACTCTACAAATGAATTTCCCTAGAAAGAATCCAATGAAAATGGCAGCAATTACAAGAAGTAAAGGAAGAGGACTGGTGACATCACCTCTGAATGATGCAGTTGAGGCTGATCCAAGTTTATCTGAATGTGTTACCTTTCTGAGCCTTAAGGCTTCATCTCTCAGGTGTCGATTTTCTTCTGAGTTTCATCATTTCTCCCTGCAGTCTTTTACACTCTCCCATTAGTTTTCTCGTTTCAGTATCATTGAGTGAAACACTATGTGGTTTTTGGCATGGGTCCATCTTGTTTAGATGCATTCAGTGGAAGAGCTTTGTTAGGTTCCATATCATTCTTCTGCTTCTCCTGTTTGAACACACTGAGTCCCCTGCGGTCATTCTTCATGTTAAAACTGGCAGATGTTGCAACTGTGCTGTTGATGCTTCTCAATGAAGTAACAGCCGTGGCAGTCCCTGGTGAAGTTATACCCAATTTATCATTTTCATTGGGCATTTCAAATACACATCTCAATTTAGAATCCATTAATTCATCAGGTTTTGCCTCTTTCCACACAGCTTCCATATCTGAAGTGTTTGGTGAAGCAAAAATTGTCTGTACTATGAACTTGTGTTTACTCTTCTCATTTGGATCATAGTCAAAAGGCTGCAGCATGACTGAAATGGTCACAGTAGACCAGGGATCAATAATTCCACTGTTGGGTGTGGACGTGGCTCAAATGTTTGGGCGTCCGTCTGCCATATGGAGAGACCTGGGTTTGATCACCAGGACCTCCTTAAAAATCACAACTTCCAGGTGCAGGAAATCAGAAAAAGCAGGGTGGTATATTGTCACTAATATTCATCGTATTCACTGGGGTGAATTATTTTACAAATGCACCAAGGAAATGAAGTCATACTGCAATCTCTCAAAGACTGGTTTGAGGGGCTAGAAATATATTCCACTGCTTCTCCGGAGGAGGCGGGTACAACTTCAGGCCGGGTGATGCGGGAAGAGGTGCGGGGCAGAGAGGGGTACTACCTCGGTTTGGAGTTCCTTCCGGATAATCCCACCGCGGAGCGAGGAGGCAACGCTTTTTTGGAGGCTTAGTTTCGCGTGTGTTTCCAGGCAGGAGCGTAGATCTCCCGGAGGCACAAGGTTGGTCCACCATAAGGATTATAGAACCCGGTGGGCCTTCGCAAGGCCGAGAGACCAGAGATGGCGGCGGGTCCCTTCCAGGCACAGAGCTGTTTTACTCTTTTCTGATCATTGTTAAAATGAATTCTAGTGTTGTAGACTTTCAGAATCTTACAAAAAAATTGCCTTTGGTTGACTTTGTTTTCAACATCCTGAATTTGTTATACTTTATAGATAATTGAAGTGCTTACTCTGGACTCTTGGCTTCATCATGACATAGGAGAGTCAGAATAACTTGTCTGAGAGAACTGGGTGAAGCATTCTGTGCATTGGTTTCTGGCCACTGGGAACTGGGTTCTAATGTCTCCTCTGCCATCTAGGAACTGTGTGACCCTAATTACTTGGCAACTCTATGCCTCAGTTTCCTCCTGGCATTACTGGGACGATTGAATGGACTATGTGGAAGGCTTGGCATATTCTAAAAGCTTACTAAATGTAAGCTATTATTAGAGGAAAAATTTGGAATACATTTAAAAAACAAAACAAAACCATTTTTGGCTCTAAAACACAAGGAGAAAACAATTTCTGCCGCAGCTCTTTCTTTACACATAGAACATGTGAGTTTGGCTCTGCCTTTATTAACTCCATTCCTACTCCAATTAAGCTGCAGCTGAAAGCTCTAGAGTCTCCCTGACAGCCCTTCCCTCATTTGCTCTTCTCCCTAAAGGCAGCAGTTCAACAGCCTCAAGACCCCTGTCTATTTTGCCTTGTCCACATTTCTCTTTCCTGGCTGCCTTGCAAAAAGATCTCCTTTGGTTTGCCTGTACCTTCCTCATTACTTTGCTTTTCTCTTCTTAACTCCAGTTCCCTCTTTTTAAAATATTAATGGCAAAAGATTAAAGGCGGGTATGTATATATGCAAAAGGTTAAATTTGGAACTTAGTTAAAAAAATATTTGCTGGAACAAGGGTATTTTCAAAAGGGCCTGATGGAACATGCTTGTTTCCCTGATTTAAATAATGCTGTTTGAAGCTGCATGAACTCTTTGAGGACACTAAACTCCCTGTCAATAATTTTTATTTTAATTAAGGGGAAAGATTCCCTTAAAATGTTTAAGGAAGAAAGAAACTGGCTTTTGGAGGTGATGAACGTTAGGAAACATCTTATTTAAACAGTCTAAAACTTGATTAAGTTGATAATGTAGACCAGCACTGTCCAAATAAAATACAAACCACATATATGATTTTAAAATTTCTAGTAGTCATATCTTTAAAAAGGAAAAAGAAACAGGTGAAATTAATTTTAATAATATACTTTATTTAGCTCCATGTATCCAAAAATACCATCATTTTTAACATGTAAGGAATATAAAACATGTCAGTGAAATATTTTATATTCTTTTTTGGTTGTTGCACTAAGTCTTCAAAAAATCCAGTGTATATTTTACATGTATAGGGCATCTCAATTCAGACTAGCTATATTTCAAGCGCTCAATAGCCACGTGGCTAATAGCTACCATAATGGGTAGTAGGACCATAGCATGTTGGCTCAGTCTCTTGCCTTGCCCCTGGATATGTTCTTTACTTTTAAGGAAAAGCACTGGTGAGACTTTCTTGACTGACAGTACTAGAATTGGAAGCTTGAGATTGCTGATTGCATGGCTTTGAGCAAGTTACTTAACTTTTCTAAGTCTCAGTTTTCCCATCTGTGAAATGGAGATGTTAATAATAATACCTTACTTCAAAGCATTGTTGTAAGAATTAACAGAATCTGAACAGAGCAAGGTCTCAATAACTGCTGTTATTTTTGGTAGAAATTATCATGATGATGGTGAAAAATGATTATTAATAGTAAAATCTTTCCAGTCGTCACAGTAGTAATAGAATTAGAAGATTCCTTACTATTCAAAGGCATTGATAATATCCCTTGTCCCTAGAAGTCTAAAAATACATAGTTTATAGGAGTAGTCCTCTAACTTTTTGGTCTCAGGACCAAAATTTTCACACTCCTAAAATTAATTCAGAAAGCATTGGTTTTTGCGGGAGGGGTATTTTAAGAGCCCCTTTAGATAATTATGGTTATTTTTCTTTTGTCCTGCACCAGAACTCAACAAAACAGAGTTTCTTAAAAGGTTAATTGCAATGTGAAATCTGAAGGCATATCAATGAAATTTTCGTATTCTGTTACATTAAAATGTCTTGGTCAATCTTACACTTTGAATGTGTCTTATGCATCTATGATTTTTTTGTAATATCATGAATTGGTCATATGGAAAACATTGGTTCATTGAATTATGCAGCTCTTCCAAATGTTAATACATTTCATTATGAAGTAGCAAAGAACATTGGAGATAGGTTAATATCTCCATCTATATTAGGGGTTCTTAACCATTTTTGCTCCACGGATCCCTTTGCCAGCCAGGTGAAAACCACAGACCACTTACTAAGTCCACACTACACTGTGTATTATTTAATAAATATATCACACCCACATCAACATGTTCCCACAAGAAAAATGTTTTTTCGATTTCAATTCAAGCTCATGGACCCCTTGTTAAGAACCCCTGGTCTATATCATCAGAAAAGTTTCTCAGTATTGGGAAGCTGTCAAACTGTTAATAGTGGAGGATACAAGTTTACCACAATTCTAATTTTCCCTTGAAAGCTTGAATTTTATCACTGGCAACAAATACCGTCAAATTGTTTTCCTTGAAGTGACAGGCTAAATGTCTTACAAATACCCATGTCTGAAAATGGAGAAAATGTCTTACAAATACCCATGTCTGAATAGCCATAGTTTTTCTGTCAGTTGTTCTTTCAAATAAAAATTGTGTTCCATGAAAAAAGTGGCTAGTTAAGTACATTTCCTTGAGATAACCATCTTACTTTGGTATGCAGCAAACATGTTTTATGCATACATCTCATTTATGTACATAGCATATTAAAAAGATGTGTATTCAAGGTCAAGTTAAATAAAATTAATGCTTTTTACTGCTTCATTGAGAACCATCTTAAGTGCAACTTGCTTTTTTTCCCTTTAAACCAGACATGTATGGTGGTGAAGAATACAGCGACTATGAATATAGTTTGGTTCCACTCCCTTCGTTTGTGCTAAGGCACTGGAAGTTTTACCCACAGTTGCTTTTGCATCATCAATGCCAAAATGAAAACACCAAAAGAAAGTAAATAACGTCTTGGGATTATTTTGAAAATAGTTTTGTCTATTTTAGAATGTCACAATAGTTAATCTATTATGGGGATGGAGTTACGGGGCCATGGCACTTTGGTGGCCCCATCCCAGCATGTGGAAGAAATTAGTTTAAAGTGGGATAGAAAAAATGACTCATAGAGAAGCAGAAATGGAAGGGGAAAGGCCTGTGACATTTTAGTTCCTGTTCCCACTTGTCTCTGAGGCCCAAACCACACTCTTGTCCTTCCGCAGCTCTGTGAATCTTCTGATAAATTTCTCCTTTTGGTCAAGTTAGATCAAATTGTATTTCTGTCACCTGCAACCAAAACAAATTGACAAGTTCAGAGGACAGCAAAAGCTAGTTTTCAAAATTATTCAGTGTTCAATAATAGCAATTGAGGGCAGTTGTTCTCACTCAGAAAAAATTCATTCTTTAAAAATCAGAATCAAGCCATATCACTGCTATGTCATTAAACAGATGTGTAGTAGGGCAGTTGAGCATATTCAACTTCTATTTCTGAAAAAAATCTTCATAGAATGGAAAATGGTTAAGGTCATGAGAATGAATGAAGTTCACCCAAGTTTAATAACACAAGATAAATTCAAATAATTTCCACAAAGTAGTTGCTAATGGATAATGAAATAAATAATTTTAGGACTTAAGTACCTTACTTTTCCACACTCTTTGTAAGCTTGTCCAACTAAGCCTTTTTTCCTGCCCCACTAGCAGTTGCACACATCTTAGCAGATTATACTTCAGGTTGTTACTGAATCAATGTTTTTTCAATTTCTTTGAAAATATTCTTGACTGAAGTTCCACACAGACACCATTCATAGAGGCTAATTTTTCAGTCACTTCAAACTCAGAACTAAATCCTCAAAGAAATAACAGTAACCAAACAATATTTAAAGATCTGTTGACTTATCAAGAGTTAAGGAAATCCATTAGAAACAGTTTTCTTTGTTTTTTAATTTTATTATTGACATTGCCTCCAATGTCCTCCATGCTTTGGGCAACTGCTTTCATGGAAAGACTGATAGTATCAACATGTTTATTTTGTCTGAACACATGTTTTCCCCTGCTGCAATCAAACACAATTTAATTAGCTCACCATTGATAACCAACTTTCCTTGCTTGGTCAAAAAAAAGAACCCCTCAAGAAATTTACTTTGGTTGTAGCCTCATTTTCATTTTTTATTTTCATGAAAACATTCTCTTCTGGTGAGATATTTTGTTTTAATTTTTTCTATTTTTTCTACTTGGAGATATTGTATATTGTAAATATCATGATGGTTGTTTAGTCTGGTATTATTAACCTATTTTGTGCTATATTTTAGCACAGCTATAGCATAATACAGTAGAGTAAACATAATTCTTTGCAGTTTAGGTAACAAGTTGATCCACATTTCATTCTTCCTTCAAAGTGTGATATTTGATGTGTACTTTTCATCCTCTTTTTTTGTTTGTTTTGTTTTGACATAATGGATATGCAAGGATAATAAAAAATAAAATGTGATGGTATGGTGATCCACATGACATTAAAATGCTGCTGAGTTACAACTCCATTGATGTGATTTGAAGTATACCAAAAAGCAATGTGAAGCCATGAGAGGTTACATACAGTCTCCGTTACTTATCACTAACACTGCTATTAGTGTGAAAGCAGCGTTAAACAATACATAATCAAATGAGTGTGGCTGTGTTCCAATTAAACTTTAGTATGGACAATGAAATGTGAATTTCATGTCATTTTCATGTGTCACGAAATCTTCTTCTTTTGATTTTTTCCCCCCAACTATTCTGAGAAAAGACAGGCTGTATGAAAACGGATTTGGTCTCCTGATTGTAGTTTGCCAAGCCCTGCTCTAAAATGTGCATTTGTTTCTGCTAGATATTCTGGATTAGTTCAAATCTATTAGAACTGCAGATTAGTAGCCTGTGGGATAAATCCATGTGGGATTAGGGCCACGGTTATGATGTAGGAAGGATGCTATTTTCCTTATTTCCTTATGGATGTGCTCTTATTTGGAAATAGGGTTTTAACAGATGTAAATAAGGGAAGGATGGATTTGAGATTATTCTGGATTAGGGTGGGCCCTAAATCCAATGAAAGTGTCCTTATAAGAGACAGAAAAGGAGAAGACTCAGAAGCACAGAGGATAAGGACATGTAAAGATGAAGGCAGAGATTGGAAGGGAGCCACAAGCCAAGTATTGCTGGCAGCCACTAGAAGCTAGGAGAGAAGCATGGGATAGATTTTTTTCTCAGAGCATCCAGGAGGAACAAACCCCGCCAACATCTGGATTTCAGACTTCTGGCCTCCAGAACTGCAAAAGAATAAACTTCTGTTGTTTTAAGCTGAGTTTTTTATGGCAACCCTAGGGAAATAATAAATTTCCCTTTTAGGTATTTCTGTTGTCAGGCTTAACCAACAAATCCTTTCTGAATTCTTGAATAATTCTTTTAAACCTAATAATAAATTTGCAAATATATTGACTAAGTTCTTATAAATATTCTCATTTATGTAGTCTATGAGATTTTCTACTTGAAATCACCTATCTAAATTACATATTTATATATTTTAAACTAGTGATTTTGCTAATATGCTATATTCTCTGAAATAGTACAAGTACATAAAATATACAGAAATTCCTAAGCCACAAAAATGTTATTATTATTATTGAATAAATCTTTGAGTTTGCTTTATACTTACTTCTCTATCTCCCTGGATTTGAAATGTATTTAGAAACTACAGAAACATTTACGAAATCCTAAGACCTTTTGAGAATACCTTATCACATATGTAATGCCTAAAGATCTTAGCTGAGGTGATGACTGCAACACTGAAAGGACAACAATTATTAGAAGGATTTCTTAATGTAAAGGGCTTAGTCTCCTAGTCCACAAGGTCCACTTCCCTTTTCTGTTCATGGAAGTCTTTATTCCCACCTAGGCTGCTTGGTTGAATTTGGCATTTCTTTGGCTCATAACCTAGATCTAAACTGTTTGAACTTGACTGAACACCACTTTCTTTCTTATGCCTCTATTTGGTAGAATCATTCAACTCTTAGAGCTGTAAAAATGACATCAACTGATGGGAAGCGGATGTGGCTCTAGTGTTTGGGCTCCCGTCCACCATATGGGAGGCCCTGGGTTCGATTCCCAGGGCCTCCTGGTGAAGGCAAGCTGGCCCACGCTGCAGACAGCTGGCACAGCAAGATGATGCAACAAAGGAAGACGCAGAGGAGAGATAGTGAGAGACGCAGCAGACCAGGGAGATGAGGAGGCTCAAGCAATTGAGTGCCTCTCTCCTGCACCAGAGATCCCGGGATCATTTCCTGATACCTCCTAAAGAGAAAGCAGACACCGAAAGAACACACAGCGCGAATGGACACAGAGAGCAGATGGTGAGCCCAAACAACAATGGGGGTGGGGTGGGGCAGAAAAAAATAGTAAAGGTGCAACAACAGCCAAAGATTGACGTCAACTGAATTCTGGAAGTCTCGTGGCTTTGGGTGATCATTTGATCACAACTTTTGTCTTTCTATTGCCAAGTTCTTTGGTCTTAAGTCCTAAAGCCATAGAATCTGAAAAAAAAGGAAGGGTTTGGGTAGCTCTAAATTGAAAAAAAAAGTTAAAACATCAGACCTTAAGAACCAGGGCTACTCCAGAGAATGAAATGGCAGGAATTAAAGGTGAGCCCCTTCAGGATCTTAAAGAAGAATTATCTACATCCGTCTTTAGTCATTATAACTATTCACACAAGATTAAAAATTTTGAGTGAAAGAGTCTAATTGGCCTTAGTAGTGTCAGGTTCCACTTGTTGGTCAGGGAGCTCCCCAAAGGAAAACAGATGCTACTACTAGAAAAATGGGAAACTGAGGAGGCTAAACAAAAGGGTGTGATAGTCTTCCAGAGATGGAAGTTGCTAGGCTACCTCTAGTTCCTTTCAAGCCAATTAAAATAACCCTTGGGAGTAGTCACTGGTATGGCAGGGAATCATAAAGCCGATCTCAATATTTAACTAATTTTGATGGTATTAACATCCTAAACAGAGCTCATGCTGGAAAATAAACTTGTAACAGTGTTACTTTTCTACTGAAATTGACTTCCACCTCACTTAATGCTTAAATTAGTGACAAGTCACTTGTCTGGGAAGAAAATAAGGGTGCATGAATTACTGGGTCAGCCTATCTGCCTTTGGCTGCAGAACATAATAAATCCCCTCACAGAGGCAGTTGAGGTGTGACAGGTCACCAGTTGTAACATGAAGAATTGCTTCTTTACTGCATCAGCTGCTATTAGATGGGAACATATTGATTATTCAGAGGAACAGACATAGGCATCATAGTAAACACTGTCACAGAATCAGCATCACCTCCTTTTGATGATAAACACTACATGTTCGACTTATTAAATCAATGTGACCTCACAAGATTATTATCCTGTGAAAATATGATTCTATCGGCATTTGCATTAAAATAAGTATCCATTTCTCTATAGTACGTCCTGGTCGAGGCCATGATCATCAATACATTTGTTTTGACTATTACATGAAGTATGTTTATTTTTTATGTTTGTCCTTTGGGTATATATTTTTTATTATTTAGGTTATATTTTGCACTTAGACAATATCCAAGGAGATTAACTACTAAATTTTATTTTAGATATGGCAAGAGTTCGCTAAAATCAATTAGAGGTCTCTGTTTTATTTCTTCGCCTTGATGCTAATAACAAAAATACTGAGCTATAGTTTAAAGCCCAGTGCCCTCCTATTTTAAATCATTTTTATTTTTAAGAGTTATTTCAAAGCTATTTCTGGGTATGCAGTCATGCTATCTTGGGTTATAATAATGGTAATTAAATAAGGGCTAGCTTGGTGATTATTTAGAAAAAAACTTTGTCGGACAAGGTAACATATTTTGCTATATGTAAAATTTTGCCACACTATTTAATAAAGATATCATAAATACATAATAAAGCTACAAAAGCTTCAAGGAAGCTAAAAATCCTTGTGGACTTTACTCTTAATTCAAAACATAAGTATGAGGAAGGCCTTATTAGGGCCATGATTTCACAGGCAAAATGAAGTAGAAAGTTGGGTAATTAACTAGCAATGTGCAGACTAGAGAATTTTGGCTCCTCTAATTTTGGTGGGGAGGGTTGTGTTTGCTTGACTTAGCTGGATTGACTCACTATGTGCTTGTGGCTAGTTATAAGTTAGCTGTGCACTAAGAATTTGAACTTCCTTTTTCAACTGTGGCATTGTCACTGGGAAGAAGCTGCCCTGCTGAGACTCCATTTCTCAGCACCTGCTACGTGCTTCCCTGGCAATCATTAGTCCTCGTGAATGGAGAGTGGCTAGAAGTGATCTGTGTCCCTTCGAGGCTGGGACTTTTAAGAAACAGGTAAGACTTCCCTACTATTTCTCCTCCCCCCTCACCAAGAGAGAAGGAGCTGGGACTCTGATTCAACATGCAGAGGTGAGCTCCTCTCCCCACCTAGGAACCATCTACATTAAATTGTTATGTGAACAAGCAATCAATTTCTATTTGTTAAGCCACTAATATTCGGGTTTGTTTGTAATCAAAGCTAGTATTGCCTTGATTAACATAATATCTTTAGCAGGATACTTGTGTGAACCTCTGCTTTAATCTTGCCATATCTATCATCCATCCGTCTATCCATTCACTCATTCAACAAATATTTATTGAGTTTCAATTAAGTTCCAGGCACTATGGTAGGCACACAGAAGTGAAAAGATAGGCATGATCCTCTATTGATGTAAAGGGTGGATATATGGGAATAAATGAGGAGGGGTGGGACAAAACATATTAAATAAGTAAATTTGTAAAGAATTTCTAATAATACATTTTACTTAACCAAACATATCCAAAATAATATGATTTCAACAGATAAATGAAAATAAAAAATTATTAATGTGATATTTTACATTCATTTTTCCTGCTAAGTCTTTGAAATTCAATGTGTATTTTACATTTAACATATCTCAATTCATATCACAAATTTTCATTGGAAATATTTGACCTGCAGCTAAATTCATAAAATTTGCAGTTGAAAAAGTAGAGTCATATACCCAAGTTGTCCAAAACATAGTTAAAATTTTCTCAATAACTGAATTGAGTATCAGTTTTTAAATTTAATTAAAATTAAATCAAACTAATAATTGAGTTCCTTGGTTGCACTAGCCGCATTTCAAGCTCTTTAGTTACATGTGACAAGTGGATACCATATTTCATGGCACAATTCCAGACCATAGGTTTCTTTTTTTTCCTGAGATTCCTTTTTTTAAAAAATTGATTTATTAAATTTACAAATTCAGAAGCTTAGTTCTAGGAACTTCTTTATTTTTCTAAAATTTACAAACATTCTACAACCCCCAAACAACAACTCTCCCTCAAATCCCCACAGCCTTCTTGAGGGTAGGATTTTTTTTTCTTTTTTGTATTCTTGGAGTACAGCACACAGCCACGCACATATAGGTACTCAAATGTTTGTTGAATGAATGATTAACAGAATTGGAATATTTTTTTTAGAATAGTTATGGTTTTACAGAACAATCGTACATAAAATTCAGGATTCTCATATACGACCCTAATATTATCACCTTGCATTGATGTGGTACATTTGTTACAATTGATGAAAACATATTTTAATAGTTGCACTATTAACTATAGTCTGTAGTTTAAGTTAAGGTTCATTGTTTGTTTTTCAAGGATCCCATGGATTTTTAAAAAAATGCTATTCTAGTTCCATATATGCAACCTAACATTTTTCCCTTTTAATCACATTCACATTTATAATTTAGTGCTGTTAATTACGATCACAATGTTGATCACAAAATTTTCCAAAATTTTTCCATCATCCCAAATAGAAATTCTGTACAGTTTAACTCTTAACTCCCTATTCTCCTACCCCCACCCCATCCCCTGGTAACCTCTATTCTAGATTCTGACTCTATGAGTTTGCTTATTCTAATTATTTCATATCTGTGCAATCATACAATATTTGTCCTTCTTTGTCTGGCTTATTTCATTCAACATAATGTCTTCAGGGTACATCCATGTTGTTGCATGTATCAGAACTTCATTCCTTTTTATGATGAATAATATTCCATTCTGTATATATATCACATTTTGTTTATCCATTCATCTGTTGATGAACACTTGGGTTGCTTCCATCTTTTGGAAATTGTGAATAATGCTGTTATGAACATCAGTATGCAAAGATCTGTTCAAGTGCCTGCTTTCAATTCTTTTGGGTATATACCCAGAGGTGGGATTGCTGGGTCATATGGTAATTGTATACTTAACTTTCTAAGGAGCCTCCAAACTGTTTTCCACAGCAGCAGAACCATTTTACATTTCTACCAACAAGGAACAAATGTTCCTATTTATGCTTCCTCTCCAATACTTATACTTTTCTGTTTTTTAAACAGTAGCCATTCTAGTGGGTGTGAAATGGTATCTCATCGTGATTTTGTTTTTTTTTAAAGCTTTCACTATCTGCTTAATGGGACAACATATGAACCCTGAACATCAATCTAAATCTGCCATAACAGCAGACTGATTTTATAACACTTCCAGTAAATTTCAAATATATTTCAAACAACCAAACATATCAAAGTTTTTATAGTTTTACTAATCCTCTGGTGAAAAATCTGCACATTCATCAATCGAGTCATTGAGGAATCTTTACTCCTTCTTTTTGCCAGCATCAACATTAGCCTTTGCAGTCCCCCTGAATTTCTTCACTCTGTTCTTGCGTTTCTTTTGCTGCTTTCTTGAGGTCTTTTGCTTCTCATACAGGCCATGTCTTACAAGTCTGTGTTTGGTTTCTTTTTTCTTTGCATAATCCAAGGAATCATAAAACACACCAAAGTCAATTGTCTTGCCACCACCAAAATGGGTTCTGAATCCATATAGAAAGATGACATCTGGTGTGGTCTTGCACATTTTGGCTAGTTTTTCCCAAATTTCTGGCCCAGGGTGAAGGAAATCAATGACCATTTTTTTTTCCACTGAAGCAGTTGGTTATTCAAGAATTTTCTGGTCTTTCATTTTACTGTGTCATTCATGATGATGGGTGATGCTTAGGCAGCCATGGAGGAAAATCTGTGATTTTGATTTTGCATTTCCCTAATGGCTAATGATGTTGAGCATCTTTTTATGTGCTCTCTGGCCATTTGTACATCTTCACTGGAGGAATGTCTATTCAAGTCTTTTGCCCATTTTTAAATTGTGTTGTTTGTCTTTATGTTGTTGAGTTGAAGAATTTCTTTATATATTCTGGATATCAAACCCTTGTTGGATATGTGGTTTCCAAACATTTTCTCTTATTATGTAGGTTGTCATTTTACTTTCATGATAAAGTCATTTGAGAAACAAAGTATTTTAATTTTGATGAGGTCTCATGTACTATTTTTTCTTTTGTTGTTTATACTTTGGGTGTAAAGTCTAAGAAACCCTTGTGTAACAGAAAATTTTGAACATGCTTCCCTATGTTTCCTTCTAGAAGTTTTAAAGTCTGGCTCTCATATTTACATCTTTGATCCATTTTGAGTTGATTTTTGTATATGGTGTGAGGTAGGGGTCCAGCTTCATTCTTTTGCAAATGGAGATCCAAATTTCCCAGCACCATTTTTTGAAGAGACTGTTCTTTCCCAATTGAGTGGTTTTTGACTCCTTTTCAAAAATCAGTTGGCCATAAATGTAAGGGTTGACTTCTGAGTTCTTAATTCGATTCCATTGGTACTATATGTCTGCCCTTGTGCCAGTACCATGCTGTTTTGATTACTGTGTTTTTGTAATAAGTTTTAAGATCAGGAAGTATGAGTCCTCCAACTTTGTTCTTCTTTTTCAAGATGAGTTTGGCTATCCAAGGCCCCTTACTCTTCCATATAAATTTGATGATAGGCATTTCCATTTCTGCAAAGAAGGTTGTTGGAATTTTGATTGAGATTGCATTGAATCTGTAAATTGTTTATACAATTAACATCTTAACAATATTTAGTCTTCCAGTCCATGAACCCAGAATGACTTTATATTTATCTAGGTCTTCTTTGATTTCCCTTAGCAATCTTTTATAGTTTTCTGTGTACAAGTTCCTTACATCCTTGGTTAGATTTAATCCTAGATATTTGATTCTTTTTGTTGCCATTGTAAATGGAACTTTTTTATTGATTTCTTCATCTTATCGTTCATTACTAGTATATAGAAACACTACTGATTTGGGGGTATTAGTCCTGTACTCTACCACTTTGCTGAATTCATTTATTAGTTCTAGATTTGTTGTGGATTTTTCAGTATTTTCTGTATGTAGGATCATGTCATCTACAAACAGTGAAACTTTTACTTCTTGCTTTCCAATATGGATGCTCATTATTTCTTTTTCCTGCCTAATTGCTCTAGCTAGAACTTCTGGTACAATGTTGTATAACAGTGGTGACAGTGGGCATCCTTGTCTTCTTCCAGGTATTACAGGGAAAGCTTTTAGTCTTTCACCATTAAGCATTATGTTAGCTGTGGGGTTTTCATATATGCCCTTTATCATGCAGAGGAAATTTCCTTTTATTCCTATTTTTCTAAGTGTTTTTAATCAAATTTTGTCAAATGCCTTTTCTGTATCAATTAAGATGATCATGTATTTTTTCCTTTATTTTGTTAACATTGCATATTATATTAATTGATTTTCTTATGTTGAACCACTCTTGCATACCTGGGATAAATCTTATTTGATCATGGTGCATAATTCTTTTAGTGTGCTGTTTGCTAGTGTTTTGTTAAGGATTTTTTCATCTATATCCATAAGAGATATGGGGCTAATTTTCTTTTCTTATATCTTTATCCAGCTTTGGTATTAGGGTGATGTTGATTGTATAGAATGGATTAGGGAGTATACCATCCTCTTCAATTTTTTGGAGATTTTGAGCAGGGTTGGTATTAATTCTTCTTGGTTTTTGATTATTAATTCAATGTCTTTAGTATTGGTTGGTTGAGATCATCTATTTCTTCTTGAGTCACTGTAAGTAATTTGTGTGTTTCTAGGAATTTGTCCATTTTATCTAGGTTGTCTAGTTTGTCATGTTTAGTTGTTCATAGTATCCTCTTAAGATCCTTTTTCTTTGATGGGATTGGTAGTAATGTTCCCCTTTTCCTTTCCGATTTTATTTATTTGCATCCTGTCTATTTTTTTCTTCACCAGTTTATCTAAATGTCAATTTTATTCATCTTTATAAAGATCAATATACTGTGTTTTGTTGATTGTTTAAAAAAACAATAGTTTTTTTTAAAATTCTCTATTTCATTTATCTCCATTCTAATATTTGTTATTTTCTTCCTTCTTCTTGCTTTGGGTTTATTTGCTCTTCTTTTTCTAGTTCTTTCAGTTTTGACATTAGGTCTCTGACTTGACATCTTTCTTCATTTTTAATGTAAGCCTTAAGGGCTATAAATTTCCCTCTTGGTACTGCCTTTGCTGTATCCTGTAAGTTTTGGCATGTTGCATTTTCAATTTCTTTTGCCTCAAAATATTTCCTAATTTCCTTTGTGATTGCCTCTTTTTTTTTGAAGTTTGGGGGGACTGGATTTTTATTTCAAAAAGAAACTTGTCAATTTTCAGCATCAAAACAGTTGCATGATTGGTTTTTCTTTCTCCCAATTGGTCTCCAAAAGGTACACACCAAAGGAGAGAGCACTTTAAGACACTAAGCTGCAGGATGCACACCTAACAGACCTCACAGAAATCTCACCAACAAGGGGAAACTGGGTGGAGAAAGGAATTGTAAAATATCAGCACACTGCCACCCAGATGGAATGGCTGGTGTACCCCAACCCCAAAGAAGCAAAGTTTTAAAATAATATAAAATTAAAAAAAAATTTTTGTCCATAAGCTATTCAAGATTTCTTCATCACTGACTGATCCAAAGCTTGAGATGGCACTTTTAGAGACAGCAGCTTCAGACCCAGAAAAGGGTGCTGAGATGTTTCATATGGCTAAATCAGTGGCAAAAACATAATTTTCTTTTCTTTTCTTTTTTAAAGGGAGGCAGGAGAGTAAATTAGTGGTCACCCCAACATAAGGGGCACATGATCTACTCTGTGAGCCATTGGGAAGCGGTGGAAAAAGGGTGGGACAAAGATTTGGTCTCAGACAGAGGTCTTACCATATTAAATTGATAATTTCTGATGAGAAAAAAATTTTTTTCCTTAAGATAACTTAAAGTTGAAAACCTGAATAGCACTTTTGGGGGGGTGGAGGAGGGGGTTAGGATACTTCTAGGATTATTTTTCTGGTTTGGCTGGTGCTTTGTACAGAGCAATGAGTTTTCCCCTGGGCTATGTTGGGCTCAGTGAGGCAGGCCCATCCCTGTTTCCCTCCTCTCTGGAGAGGGAAATATGGATTAAGCTGAAAAATTACCTTCCAAAAGTGAGAAAGGGATTAGATTTCTGCTTCAGAGCTGTGGAATTATTTGGAATGTTTTACAAATGGTTGCTACAACAACAAAAAAGGGGATAATTACAAAATGTATACATAGTAAGATGCTTTTAAAGACACTTATCTTGTGCTCACATCCCCTTAAATATTGTTCCCAGAGGTGCTCAGCCCCTAGCCCTACTGCAATCTCTGGGAAAGGCAGGGACAATTTTGTGAAAAAGACACAGGGCCAGGGGTGGGTGTATGGCAAGAGGAGAAAGCAGCCTTCCAGTTAAAGATCAGCCCTCAGTTCTGGCAGTCTGGTTTCAGGCAGAGTCGGGGTCCCAGGGAGGACCACAGCAGGGTGGGACTGGGGTGCTCTACATCTCATTCAAGTCAAGCAGAGTTGGGTCCAGCATTCTTGTGTATAGAGGTGCTCCTCTTTTGTGCGTTTCAGTTTATCTTCCAAATCATCAAGTGTCTTTTCTAGCTTGGCTACCAATCTTTCAGCAAACTCAGCAGGGGTCTCTGCCTCCTTGAGTTTCTCAGTAAGAATACCTCCTTGTCATATTTGTCTTCTTTTTGAGAGTACTTATCTTCAGCAGCACTCAGACACTTCAGGTTCTGGTCCATCTGTCTGATCTGCTCATCCATCTTTCGGCAATGGGATTCTGTCAGCTCAGCTTGTTCCTCAGTGTGTTCCAAGTCCCCTTCAATAATCACCAACTTACAAGCCACCTCTTCATACTTCCAATCTGCCTCTTCTGCAATGTGCTTAGTTTCTTGGAGTTGGATTTCCTGGAGTCCAAATTTTTCATCATCTTTTAAAGCCCAGTTTTCAGTAGCCTCCATACTTCTCTCACTCTCATCAGCAGCCTTCTCTGGTTCCTCCAGCTATTGTAGGTCATTGGCCAGACGCTCCTGAGTGCTGTCCAGCTCCTCTTCAACCATCTGGATCTGACAGTTCAAGGAGGCCACCTCGGCCTCAGTTTGTTCCTGGGCCCAACTTTCTCCTTCCACTTCCCACTAGAGGTGCTCGGCTCTTTCCTTGGCATCATTAGCTGGCTGTGGAACCTGAATCTTGCACTTCACTGCCCCAAAGGTGGTGATCCTGGCCATGGTGCCCACCCAACAACTGCTTATACTCAGGGTTCCTGCATCCTATGCTCAGCTTTGCAGCCACATCTTCTGTGACTTCCTCTTAAACCCATTGGTTGTTTAAGAGTACATTGCTTAACTTCCACATATTAGTGAGTTTTCCTTTTTTACCCTCTGTTATTGATTTTTTTTAGCTTCATTCCATTGTGGTCAGAGAAGACACATTGTATGATTTCAATTTTTTTTTTTTTAACAGATTGAGACTTGTTTCATGACTTAACACATGGTTTCTCCTGGAGAATGATCCATGTGTACCCAAGAAGATTGTGTATTCTGTTGTTGGGTGAAATGTTTTATCTATTATATATGTCTGTTAGGTCTAGTGGTTCAGAGTATCATTCAAGTCTTGCATTTCCTTATTGATCTTCTGTCTAGATGTTCTATCTATTACTGAAAATAGTACACTAAAACCTTCTACTATTAATGTAAAACCATCAGTTTCTCCCTTTAAGTCTGTTAGTATTTGCTTCATACATTTTGGTGTATATATATTTATAATTGTTTTATCTTCTTGTTGAATTTTCCCCTTTATCAGTATACAGTGACTCTCTTTGTCCCCTGTAACAGCTTTTGACTTAAAGTCTATTTTATGTGATATTAGTATAGCTACTGCAGCTCTCTTTTGGCTACAACTTGCATAGTATATTTTTTCCATGCTTTCACTTTCAACCTACTTAAGTCTTTGAATTTAAGGTGAGTCTCTTATAACCAGAATATAGTTGAGTCATGCTTTTTTATCCATTTTGCCAATCTCTGCCTTTTGACTGGAAAGTTTAATCCATTTACATTTAAAGCCACTATTGAAAATGCAGAGCTTTCTTCTGCTATTTTGCTATTTAGTCTTTGTAAGACTTACACCTTTTTTTGTCCCACAATTCTCTATCAATGCCTACTTTCATGTTTGAGTTTTTATATTGTACCATATTGAGTCCATTCTCATTTTTATCTACACATATTTTTCATATATTTTCCTTCTGGTTACCATGAGGTTAATTTAATATCCTAAATATATAATGAGTATATTTGATTTGATATCAACTTGAGTTCAATAGCATACACATATACTGTTCCATCCAGCCCCCCAACTTTTTCTGTACTTGTTACAAATTATATCTTGGTACATTACATGTCCAAAACTATAGATTTGTCATTATTTTTATGCATTTACATTTTAGCACTTGTAGGAAGTGAGAAGTGGAGTTACATACCAAAAAATACAATACAATAATGCTGGCATTTGTAATTACCCAAATGGTTTCCTTTATTGGAGATCTTTATTTCTTTACGCTATTTTGAAGCACTGTCCAGCATTTTCCTTTCAATCTGAAGAAGTCCCTTCAGCATTGCTTCTAGGCAAGTCTCACAGTAATGAACTCCCCCAGCTTTTGTTTATCTGGGAATGTGCTAATCTCTCCCTAATTTTTGAAAGAAAATTTTGCCAGATGTAAAATTCTTGGTTGATAATTGTTTTCTTTTAGCACCCATTGCCTTTTTGCCTCCATGGTTTCTGGTGAGAAATCAGCATTTCATCTAATTGGGACTCCCTTGTACATAACACGTTGCTTTTCTCTTGCAGCTTTCAGAACTCTCTTCTTGTCCTTTGCATTCAACAGTTTGATATGTGGCAGGGTATTTTTTTTCTTCAGGTTTATCCTGTTTGGTGTTCTCAGGGCTTCTTGGATATGCATATTCATATCTCATGCTAAGTGTGGGATGTTTCCTGTCATTCTTTTTTTGAATATTCCTTCTGACCTTTTCTCTGTTTTCTCTGAGACCCACTTAATGCCTATATTGGTGTATTTTATGTTTTCCCAGAGATCTCTCAAGCTATTTTTGCTTTTTATATATTTTTTTCCTTTCTTCTCCTCAGCCTGACTCATTTAATTGTCTTGTCTTCAAGTTTGCTGATTCTTTCTCCTGCTAGCTCTATCTATTGTTGAAACCCTCCTGGGAAATTTTCCTCTCAGTTATTGTAGTCTTCAACTCCACTAGTTCTGTTTGGTTATTTTCAAAATTTATATCTCTTTATAGAGATCCTCATATTGTTCTTCATTGTTTTCCTGATATCCTTTAGTTCTTTCTCTGTACTTTCCTTCTCTCCTTGAACATATTGAAGATGATTTTTAAAAAGTTTTTGTCCAACAGGTCCACAATCTGGTCTTCTTCACTGGTGTTTTCTGGATTTCTGTACTCCTCCTTTGGATGGAGCATCATTTCTTGTTTCTTTGTTTGTTTTACTAACTTTAGTTGCACACTGTACACTTTAATATTTTAAAATGTTATCTCTAGGATTTATTCCCTGAGATGTCTGTTTCTTGAGCTTGTAGTCAGGTGGTGATATGATAGAGATTTTCTAGAGTGTCAGTCCACCTATCAGAAAGTCTGCTCAAGGCAAATGTAAATTTGGTGCAGGGGCCTCTCTGTCTTTTCTGGGCCTGTGCTTGCTAGTGGCCTTAGGAGTTCTCCTGTTTACAGAAGTTTGAATGCCCCCTCTACTTCCCAGGAGACAGACTTTCTCCCTCTCCCAGGTGTTCCACTATCAGACTTAAAGCAGATAATCCTTTGCCCCAGGCCACCCACCTCAATTATTTCTTACATTGATTTTGTTGCCTTAAGCTGTTTTTGCCTGGAAGACAAATTATGGGATAGGGGCATGCTGGAGAGAAGTTTCCCAAGTCAGTCTTTTCAAGCTGAAACTAGGACCCACAAAAGTAGTGCTGTCAGTTCCAAACTGCCCTGGAGAGGGGATGAGGGAGGCGCCAGGAATTTCTTTCATGGTTCCCCAAAGCTGTACTTTCTTGTCCTGCCCAGCAAATGCAGCCGTTCAACTGTCCTCCACAGCTCTGAGGGAGCTTACTATCTTTATGTCTCCTCTACTGCCTTTGTCCAGGGTGAGTTGGAATGAGGGCTGCTGTCAGAGCTGGGACCCCAGTGATTCAAAGTCGCCAATGAAAAGCCATGATCAGCAATTGGCCTGTGCCCACCCTGGCTCTTTGGGAAGTGGATTTTCATGGCCTTTTCTGGCACCAGTATGCTACCCTACAGGCTGGATACCACTGCTGCCTGCCATGAGAGTGGGGGATGGGTTTTAGTAACCCCCATGGGGAGAGAGCAATTTACTGGTATTTTCTATAATTTGCCAGCCTCTTCCTCCTCCTCTTCCTTGGATGTTGTACAGTGTTCCCCTGGTCTCTCAAGTTTTGAAATCATTGATTCAGACAGTTCCTGCCTGTTTAATAGTTGTTCTGGTAGAGGGACTGATTCCTGGAGTTTCCTACTCTGCTGTCGTCCCAGCCCTATCTAAACAAGTAAATTTAAATGTGATGAGTGAAAAGAAGTATAGGCTCCTATGAACACATGTAGCAGGGGACCTCACCCAATCCAGGGAGTGAAGAAAGCCTTTCTGTGAAAGCGACCCTAAAGCTGAAATGACAAGTTTGTGTAGGAATAAGGGTGGGAGTAGAGGTGGGGAGCTAAAATCATTCCAGACAGAGACGACAGTGTATGGGAAAGCCCTTGGTGAAAAGAAAATGTATTGCATTCATCAATCAAAAGAAGACAATGGCTAATATATTATTTTGTTTATGGTATTCTTTAGCATACAAGCAAATTAAAGCACTAACGTTTTCAAAGGTGTTTGGCATAACACCTCTTTCAAATCAGACATGGGTTTCAGTGCTGTCTAATGAGAGCAGCTAGGATGGCTTGATTAGCTGTGTCTTTCCTCTGTAAGCTGTTGTTGCTATGTCAGTCTACAAACAAGCCAACTAATTATGAACAGACTTTTAGCAACTGTCCTTTATTGGCGTGGCAAGATATGTCTCTGATTTCCTAGCAGCATGTCTTTTAAATATTTTGTCTATTTTTTTCCATATATATATACCTCCAACTCAGAAATCAAAATTGGCCTATTGATATCTCTTTTTTCTTCTCATCCTCCTCCTCCTCATTCTTCAATGAAATATGTTCATTCTATTTCTTTGGGTAAAGATAACTACAGGCAAATAATATATTGGAATTACTGTGTTGTATATCTACAGGGACTCACAAAGAGTGAAAATACTTAACAATATCCATGCAGGCTCCTATGACACCTAGTATCTAGGAGCTTTGGATGACTAGAAATATTTGTCATAATAAAAATATTCTTTCTTGAGATCTCTTTCTCTTTCTCTCTAGTCAAATTAACAAATTATTTTTCTGGGAATTGGTTTCCTCACATATAAAATAGGCATAGAACCCAGGAGGGAAGCAGGTCATTTTGGCAAATACCTGCGCTGCATCGTACTGTTTTGAAACCTATAAAAAGCACAAAGCAGCTGAAAGATTTTGTCTCTTAAAGGAGAGTCAATATGAATTTTACTAGACCTGGAAAGTAAAATAAGGTTTAGTGCATCAAGAGAAAGCAGCTGAATGCATATAGGCCTTAGTGAGGGTTGCTCACTAGAGAGGTCTCCTTTATTTCCCTCTGGTCCTTAGTGTACAACAAAAACTAAAGCTATAGCAGGTACCAGTGGTTAAATTCTTATCATATTCCAGGTCCTGTTACATTTACTTTCCCCAACAAAGTAGTTGTTTAGACAACTATTAGGTCAGGAATAGGCTGAGGTTAAGTGATGGGATAAGGAGATTTTTGCTCAAATTAATATTTTCAGACAATGTGAAAATACAATTATTTTAGGTTGGATCAAAAATGCTTCCCTTTATATAGATGAAGAAACTAAGGCTCAGAGAGGTAATGGGTTTTCCCTAAAATCACACAACTAACGAATGACAGAGCCTAGAAAGTCTCTAAGCCCTTGCTCTTTCTTTCAGCAGTGATTTTCCCTGTGCCTTCCATTTATCAAGTGTCTTCCAAGTCCCCATGTTTCTTTGATGTGCTTTATATATACGCAGTCTGTTTGGATTCCTCCTCATCTGGAACTGCAAGAACTGATCATGAATCCCGGCAGTCGATCACTAAACAGCTCTGGAGTTATTCCTTTCTCCATTGGCCCCTCTCTTGGCACCCCATGGCCATTACAACCTTGGCTTTTCAAATAAATGCCTTATTCAATTTGGCTGCTTCATGTTTCTCTTGCTGGGTTTTGGCAACCCAGCTTTGGCCTGGGTTGCTTGGCTCTTGAGCCTGTGGTGTGATTAATTTTGATTTGGTTTTGGATTCCCCATTCTGCTTTGTGTAGCTGCCATGCCCCATAACTTGGGAACAAGACCCCTGGTTCTAACTTCCCAGCTCTTATCGCTGCCTGTTCCAGCTCCTCTGTCCCCTCCCTGGACTTCTCAGCAAGGAGGCAAGAATAGGCTTGTAAAGTAGAAAGAAAATGGGCTTGAAGTCAAGGTGCTTAACCTTTCCAGAATTCCACTATTTATTTGTAAAAAAAAAAAAATACCCATTTATGAGATTTTTTGAGCATTAAAATGATAATTTTAAATGGGCCATTCAATAAATAACTATTACCATTATTAGAATCAGAAATGAGTTCGCATTTTTAAAATGCTTAGAACTGTGTCTGGCATATATTAAACGTTACACAAAGGTGAGTTGTTAATCAGCCTTGGGGAGCTAAAAGAAATCTTTGAGGTCACTAAGTTCAACCCCTTTCTCCTTGTTTTATTATACAGTATTTAGAAGTTTTGTTTATTTAAATCTAGCTACACATTTTATTTCCTTCTTTTTACTTAGTAATTAAAGATAGAAATATCTATACTGTTGAATAGTGTACATTCCACAGGGAAAAAATCATACCAACTTGAGGGACTTGAATTTACACACTAAATGCAATAGGACTTGGCACCCCAATAGGAACTACCATTATGCACACTGTTAATGAATAAAATCACAAAGAATTTCACATTCCGTGTTATTTTGCTTCAAGCACAATATATCACATTTATAGTAAGATCTTTTTTTTCAGACTAGCAAGATTGAGGGAACCTATCCACATTAGTAAAAATTCTGATTAATGGTGCATTTGAAAAAAATACAATTTTTTGTCTTATAGTTACACATCATAATTTACTTAACAAAACATTTCTTTGCATGAAAAACTTCAGTATTTTCCTTACCTGATTATCATATATTCTGAATTTAAGAATTCAGTAATGATGTTTATTATATATTTTTAAATTTATTTTTGCCATGGCCGCCTCAAATTTTGTCATAACAAGAGACTGAAAAATTAAGAGCTTGATATAATAAATTCTATGTTGGGTGAATATGATTATTTGTGGTTTTAAGGGCCAACCGAGCTTTTTATTTTTTTATTTTTTAAAAGATACTTAGATTAAATAAATGTTACACAAAAGTTATAGGGATTCCCATATGCCCCACACCCTCCGACATGAACATCCTTCATTAGTGTGGCACATTCATTGCAATTGCAATTGATAAACACATCCTGGGGTTTTGCCATTAATCATGGACCTTAGTTCACATTGCAGTCTACAATCTCTCCCACATAGGTCTGAATGTTGTGTGATGATATAAAATGGCCTATATCTGTTGTTGCAACATCACTCAGGACGATTCCCAAGTTCCGAAAAAGCCCTCGTATTATAATTGTTTTTCCCTCTCCCTGCCCCCAGAGCCTCCAGTGTCCACTGGCTCCACACCAATGTTGTAATTTCTTCCACTGCTAGAATCACAATATGTCTATAGTAGAATACCAGTAAGTCTACTCTAGTCCGTAGTTCTTTCCCCAATCCCGAGGATTCTGGCATGGTGATGTCCACTCCACCTCTGATTGAGAGGGGGCTTATATCCCATGGGGAAGATGGATGGGACTACCCTGCCTGCAGCTGCAGACTCTCCGTTCCCTGGGATGGCCTTTGTCCATCATCATCTCCCTGCCAGTTGTCCTGGGTGAGTCCAATGAGCTGTAGAGTAGGTGTTGCAACTCCGCCGAGGTTCCGGGCCCAGCTGGTGCATGGACAGCCCAAAGACTCGAGTCTATGGACGTATACGTACAAACTCCAGAACCAAGGATAGGTTTAAATAGAAGGGAGAGATGAGCATATACAGGGTAGACACAACCAACCAAGCTTTTATTGGAGTAACTAGACAAGAGCATCTCAAAGATGAAGATCTTTCTTAAAAAAAACACATAAAACTTATATATTCCCACTTTACCTAAGGTTCTTAATAAAATAAAATATCCTCTCCACTTAGATGTGATATCTGTCAGAATAACATGGTTTTAATAGAGTAACTGGGAGTTTATACAAGAATATAGACTTTTGCTCTAAGAGACTGAATATACAAATTAACAATGGCCTGACTATATGTGACAACAGAACTCTGATCCACAACCTTGGCAGCCTGGGAAGCTAAACCATAACCTCTGCAGCATTTGGCCCAGAATAGTCAGGACTTGGTCAATAACTGCCAGCTTCCCTAATTTCTGTTCTTACTTCCAACAGGACAAACCAGAAACAGCTGAATATGCTCCCAGAACCAATCACATACAGTGTCCCCATCAACTTCTAGTTAGCTTGTTTCCAGTTTCCTGAGGTGAACTACTCTAAAGAGATCATACCTGGCGACTTCACTCTTTTTCACTATCATGCTTTCCCACACTACTGCCAGTTGTTGGGTCTTTGCTAAATGCAAAGACTCCTTTGCTATAGCAGTATCTGAATAAATAGCCTCTGTTCTCATTGGATGGTCTTCATTTATTTCTATTGTTTGATATGAGGTCCCATCAAGATAAGGTACATACTTCTGAAGGCTGTGGACCCTGCCTTTGACCAGGGTGGTACCCAGTGGCACCTTGTGTCTTACGGACGTGGTAAGTCAGCACCAGGTTTGAGCGCTGCTCTTTCTGCATTGTGTTCCTCAGCTATTAATTTATTCTCAGTTTGGTACTCAAACTTTGTTATTGGTTCCCATTTGTCTGGCACCCTTGGTGAAATCAATCCATTCCTTTTCATTCCTTTTGCTCTCTTTGTGCCACCATTTTGTGATGTGCTGTCTGAAAGCATGGTTTGTCTTAAGAAGGAATCAAAGGGTAGAACAAAGACATAGGCCTTATACACCTATTGTTTGAGGTAGACTCACAGATGAGAAAATTTGAAGTTCTCATTGGACCAGTGTCCATTTAGATAAACTTTGTTGTGGGTCATCAATAAAACTGGATAGGGTTTCCCTTTGGTCTCAATTTTCAATCTGAGAGCTTGGCTTTGATTCAGAGAGTGCTCTCTCTAGTTTTCCACCTGCCACTGGGAAAGGGGGAAGGGCTAAAAGAGTTGAGTCTGCATTTGAAGGCATTGGAAGGCCCAAAACACAAAGTGCACAAACATCACTCTTGACTGACTGTTGCCAGTCCTCAAAGAGTTGTCTAAGTCTAAATCCCCACCTCATCCTGTGTCATATGAACTCTTATTGTTACAATCTTTATTCTTGCTAAATGGCATAACTTCACCAAGGATGATTTGGGCCTTCAGTGACCATTCTTCGGCATATTTGACTTGAACAAAATTGTTCATTTGAGAGGCACCTTAGAAAAGGAAAGGGAATATGAATCTTGGTTCCAGAGGGCAGATTTTTTTTTGTTTTTATGTTTTGTTTTGTTTTTATAATGCAGAGGCCTCCAAACAAAATTCTGATTTGAAAACTTCATCACTGAAAGATTCCTTGACCATAGGTAATGAGCAATTTGATAAACTTAAGCATAAAAAACTAAACTCATTTCCCTAATAAATCCTACCCCTCCTTCACCTCCGGTTGCTTCTCTCTACCCAGCTCTCTGTTTTCCCCCTTATCCTTCTTATGTCCCTCTTTCTGTACTTCTGTTGACTCTTTCCACCTTTCCCCCTTGGCCACACCCTTCACCTTTTCCCAAAATTCTTTTGGGTGCTTATGACTCAGGGTTACCTGACCTGTATAAACTTGTACACATGTTAGTAGGAATTTCAGACGCTAAATCGAGACTACCCTGGAAAGGAACTTACAGGATCCCTCTTTCCACAATGAACCTAAAGGCTGAAAAAGGCCCCCAATGTAGGGCCAAATCTCCTAAAAGCACTCCTGAAATATTCGCAATAAAAATAGATTTGACCATAATTCAACTATGCAAACAGAAAAAAGATTAAACTATAGAAGATTTTTGGGATATACTAGAAAATACCTTCTGACAATATTTGGGACTTACAGTGATTGATGCAACAGTATTGGAAACAGTTAATGGTTTTGTAAGTTTCAGAGGTCTACAGCAGAGGGGATTTTGCCTGAAAACAAATTGTATTTCTTTAAACTGCCTATGATATAATTTTGTACTTGAATTTTTACTGATTTAAGGTTTTTTTTGAATATTGTAATGTATTTTTGGAATTCAGAGGGTGGCGTGTAGCCATTGGGCAATTTGATGTAATTATGAATTCCAAAAATATAATTGGATCATGCTTGTAAACTGATATGTTAATCTGGGCATGATTAAGTTATGATTAGGGCATTGACTGGGCCACGTCAGTAGGGCGTTGAGCCCCACCCCTTGGTGGGTGGGGGAATCGAATATAAAAGGCAAGGCAAAGGACAGAGGGAGCAGTTTTTGAGAAGCAGTTTTGATGTTGGAATTGTTTTTTTTAATTTTTTAATTTTTTTAAAAATTTTTTAAATTTTTTATTGTTCGTAAAAATCAAGATTTTTCACAGTACATACCAATATTTGTAAAATGATATATAAATACGTATGCATATATGTGCATTTTCTTACATAAATGTTATTTTATATATATATATTTTTAAAGGTGCTTAGATTACCTAATTATTACTCCGAAATTACAGGGATTCCCATGTTCCCCACCTCCCACACCTCCCACAACATCCCACACCAACATCCTTCATCAGTGTGGGACATCACCCGCAATTTGATGTTGGAGAGAAGGCCCCAGGAGAAGAGAGGTGAGCTGTTCGTCTGATAGTCTACAGCTGACCTTGTGGAGGAAACAGGAGCTAAGCCTGGAGAGAAACGCAGCCCCAGGAAGAGAGGAACCCAAGAAGCCTGAACCCTGGCCAACATCGGCAGCTGTCTTGCTCCAACACATGACAATGGACTTTGGTAAGAGAAGAAACTTACGCTTTATGGCCTGGTAACTGTGGACTTCTACCCCAAATAAATACCCTTTATAAAGACCAACCCATTTCTGGTATTTCTCATTAGCACCCCTTTGGCTGACTAATACAGACCATTTCAACTTATTTTGTGAATGGAATTAAATGTGAAATCAGAGATCTAATTCAAAAACAAATTAGAATGGGACGTAGCCTTTTTACCTAAACTATGACACCTAACAGAACATTTTGAAAGATATAAAACAAACAAACAAAAAAAATGGCTCAGAATCCAAAATAAATGTATGGCCCTGCAGATCAAACAGCTAGATGGCTCAATTCCCAACCAACCATCAAGACACTTGAAGTTATTGTAAACAGAAGGGATACTGGGAAAATCAACAACAACACCTTATCCCATCTTACAAAAGGAAAACTAAGGCAAAGAAAAATATCTCAATTCAGTTCAATGAGAATCTTCTGAATAAGGAAAAATTGTGAATTAACTGTAAATATAGATGGTTAATGTCATCAATTCCTGCTAGATATGGACATTACTATTTTTAGATTAGCTCTTGCCACCTTGCTCAATCTCTTCCTCAGAATTAACATACCACACAGGAAGTAGGTATTTCATAAATTTTCCCTATCTCCCAGCCCTTAACTGTAATCATTTGAACCTTGACTGAAAAACATTCCTTTCTGATCTATGATACTATTGCAAATTTAATAGAGACTTACTCAGAAAATGGGATTGAAATATTAAATGCACACCAGAGGGACTATTTCTTAAGATTCTAGAAGGTTCCCCTATTCATAATCAAATTTGTCTTCTCTATATAAACCTTTGCCTTGTCCATGATATTTCATGCATACCCCAGTTAAAAGATCTTGACATCATATCTAACGCTCTGTGGACTAAAAATTCCACGGACATAGGAAAATTAATTGGAGCAGAATCTTTTAAAGTTTACATAGACCCTACCAAATTGTTACCAAACTTCCCCAATATCCCTTGAAGCCAGAAAGACTCAAACCTATACTTGAAAACCTTATCTCCTATCCTGCATTAGCCCCTGTAATACTCCTATCCTTTCAGTAAAGTAACTAAATGGATTAGCATATTTATTTGTTCAAGAGCTCAGAACCATTAACAAAATGTTATCTCTTGCTTCCCTGTATGTATCTAATCCAAATACTATGCTGTTATCAATTATCCTCAAAGTTACCTGTTCATGATTGTGAACTTTTGTTCTGTCTTTTTCAGGGTGCCCCTAGGTCAGGACAGTCAATACCTTTTGCCTTTACCTGGAGAGGAAAACAATATACCTGGACAGTTATGCCCTAGAGGTTCATTTATTTTTCCCATGTCCTCACTCAAGACTTAAAATTATGCTCCAGGGTTTCAATATTTTTTCCCAGATGCTCAATCAAGACTTAAAATATTTAAATTTCCTCTGTGATTCAGTTTTTATACACTATATAGAAAATCACCATCTTTATTCAGAAAACAAGGCAGCCTTTATAAAGGATTCCATTTTCTTGTGCTCAGCCTTAAAGAAAAGAGACATCAAGTTTCAAAAGACAAACTACAATTTTGACAAAATACAGTGTATTATTTAAGGCATGGCCTATCTAATGAGGAAAAACACTTTTCTGATAGACTAAAGACTATCTAAGCTTATTTTAGACTCCTCACAAAGTGAAAATTGAGAGGAATTCTAGGTCTAACTGTATATTGCAGACAATGGGTGCCAAGTTTTCCTCAGATTGTAACATGTCTTTATGAATTGACTAAGTCTTCAGGAAGAGATTCTCCTCTGGGTGGCCAAACATGAATAGGCTTTCTGTAACCTGAAGAAAGTTCTTCATCAGCATTTTTCCTTAGGTATCTGTAACTACAAAAAGTCCTTTTTTTCTATTTGTGTATGAACAATCTTGATAAGCCTTTAAGGTTTTAACTCAACTTCATGGAAACCATTAAAAATTCATCACTTACTACAGTCTCACTCTCGACCTGGTTGCTAAGGCCCTCTTGAAGTAGCTGCCACACGGAATTTGCTGATGCTTCTACTGAGCTAGCTCCATGTTTCCTGCTTGACTTCCTGGTTCCTCATACAGTAAGAACAGTATACTGACTGAGAACTTTTCAGCCAGCCGATTAACCTCCTGTGAGATTTTCTTTCTCTCCCACTCACATTACTAGTCATTGTTGCAACACTCTGAATCCTGCCACTCTCCTCCCCCTACAGGAAGAGGAATCTCATGATTGTTTAACCTCAGGTAGGGACCTTTCTGTACCTCACTCAGATTTATTAGGTCTTCTCCCATTGGGAACCCTGACCGAATATTATTTATTGATGGATCCTATCTCAAAACTGAAACTGCAGGTTATCAAGCAGAATATACTATTATTAGTTTAAAGCTCACTTTTAGAAAATAATCCACTACTTGAAGTAAAATCAGCTAAGATGACAGAACTTACTGCACTTACTAGAGCTTGTCAACTACCCAAAGACTAGAAACTAAACATACATACAGACATCAGGCATTTATACAATTAGTAGTACATATATATAGTTACACAGACAGCAGCACATGACTTTTAGATGCTCTGGAAACAGAGGGATTTTCTCACCTCTGCTGTAGCTCCCTTTAGAAAAAGGACAACAATTAAGGAATGTTACATGCACTTCTACTTCCAAGAGAAGTGATTTTTATAAAAGTTGAGGTCCATGCAGAAAGAAATACTATGGAATCTAAAGGAATGTTCTAGCAGATTATTATGCTGAACAAGCAGTTATGATCTTAAGTAAACTCCTAAAAGATAAATCTCTGGAGGGATTCAAACAGGCCATTATAAAATATCAACATTTAGCCCCTGATTTGGAAAAGGAAGAATGGAAAAAATATGGTTGTATTCTTCACTTAGATAATTTCTGGCACACTTAAGTTAGTCATTTGGTAGTACCAGATGATTTTAAATGGATATTAGCTAATTTCCTAATTAAAGTAAATTGATTAGTATCTTAAATCAACATTGACTGGAAAAATTTTAAAGATAGCTGAAGACTATGTGTTGCCTGTAAACTATGTAATCCTGGGGACAGTGTAAAGGTGGGGCATAGCTAGGAATCCAGATTCAAGGATGAATTTCAGAGAAATTTTATTCAACTTCTACCATCAATGGGATATTAACATATATTATTTATTATATCTGTATTTTCAAAATAGGTTGAAGCATTTCCTTGCCAAAAAACTAAAGCCTTTATGATTGCTAAAAAGCTGCTTTTGTGTTTACAACCTGGGGCATACCAACTTATATATCAAGGAATTGAGGTACACATTTTATGGGAACTATTATAAAATAATTCAGTAAGGCATTTCACCTCAGTCAGAATTTCTACTGCCTTTACTACCCACAGTCTTCTGGAAAGATTGGAAGGGCCAATCACATCCTTACTTTAAAATTAGCAAAACTCTCAGAACTCCTTGAACTTCTTTGGCCAAAGTTACTCCCATTAGCCTCTGTGGCCATACAGTCTACTCCCTTAGGGACACATCTGTTATCCCCTATAAGCTGATACCTGGAAGGCCTATGCACTTAGGAATTGCACATCTAATTCTAGAGTATGAGCTGCTTCATGCAGACATGGTGAAATATTGCAAGGAACTCATATTATACCCAGTTCTATTACCAACAGGTTAAGGCCACCTTCCCATAACTTCTTCCTAAACAGCCTCTTCATGATCTGAAGATTTCATCCACTGGAAGAAGCATCAGAAAAAACTGCTCTTGAGCTTCGTGGGAAGGAATCTTATCAGTTACTGTAAAAACAAATAAACAATGATGAAACTCCAGGGACTCATTCCTTGGCTTCACGTTTCACAACTAAAGAAGCCACCCTGAATTCCACACAATTGGAAAACTAATCCAATAAAGACCCAAATTCAGAATTCTCAGAGATCCCCCAGAGGCAGCCGATCTTCAGCAACAGACAGCTGACCCACGACTTTCAGAACAAGCCACTGAACTTGGATAATGGACAGTTTCTGCCCAAGATGTTGTCCCATGGCTTCTGAATAATTCTTGTTTTGTTTTTCATCTGTTTACTTATACAGTAATCATTCTTCTTCCCATTTTCTATAGATTTCTAATTGTCATCCACCTATAATAACCTACCTTTTAAAAACATCTTAATGATAACTGTTAGATCAAAACAGTCATTCTAATGCCATTATCAGATTACCCCAAAGATTAGCCACTGTTCTCAATCTTATTATCTGCTGTATATTCCACCCATGGCTAGACCCCATGTGTCTTAGTTTGTCAGGGCTGCTATGACAAATACTGCACATTGGTTGGCTTAAACAACAGGAATTTATTGACTCACAGTTTTGGAGCCTAGAATATCAAAATCAAGGTATTGGTAAGGCCATGCTTTCTCCAAAGTCTGTAGGGTTCTGGTGATGGCAATCCTTTGTCATGTGGCAATCTCATTCTCTGGCTTCTCTCACTTTTGGCTTTTATTTCTGTGTCCAATTTCCTTTGCTTACAAGGACCTTAGCCTTATTGGATTAAGACCGGCCTTCACTTCAGTTTGACCACACCTTAACTAATAATAACATCTTCAACAGTCCTATTTACAAATGGATTCAGACTCACAGGCCAGTGGTTTGGACTTGAACATGTCTTTTGTGGTAGACATGATTCAATCCACAACATCATGATCAAAATCTCTGTTCAATTCTGGTTTCATCAAATGAGATCATGGAATTATAGTCAATGACATTTCCACTTGCACCTACACGGGTAAAGGCTTTAAACAAATGAACTTGTGACTTTGTTAGTGTCTTTATATCCCAGAAGCAGAATCAACTATTATAATATATTGATGAGACCCTAGGTAATTCTATGTTTGAATTCAACAACGTTTTTAGGACAACCTTTTTTAGGACAACCTTTTGTCACTTAGTCACTTAGAAGAGCCTAATAGAGATTCAAGTATGTAACCCAACCAATGACCTCATATAATCAATGATTCCTTTGTCTTAGATCTCTATATGCCCCAACTTCCTTTGTGGCCTGGATGCCTGATGATGTGTGGCTCAAACTAACACCTCATGCACTCTAGAGATAGTATTCCAAGACTTGTCTGGACACAGAGACCGTAATTCTATAAATCACTAAGACTAGAAATTCTGACTTAGGTGTGAGCTCCAAAACAAGGCCACCTTTGATTTATTCAGGTACTTTACCTGGGGGGGAATTATTAGCTCATCGTTTATGCAAACAATAAAAGCAGTGTTCCATCTGTGGGAACCATACAAATAGAAAATACTGCAAGAAACTTATCACTGACTCTGGAAGAGTTTATTAACATTACCATCTCGGTTTTAGGTGGAATACAGATCAGTCTCGCCTCATTGGCATAACTAGTGATGGACAATCACATTGCCATAGATTTCTTGTTTGCAAGTCATGGTGACATCTGTGCTATTGCTAATTCTTGCTGTACTTGTCTCAGTGAAACAGTCAAGGTATAACAGGCTGCATACATATACATACACATACACATACACATACACATACACATGTACATACATACATATGTGTATAGATAGATAGCCTTAAGAAAAAAACTATTTGTCCCTCTAAGGTTATTCTTCATGGCCTATGAAATTTGTTCTCTTGGCCTGGTTTTGGCAATTAGAGATCCTGGTCCTGTGCATCTTATAGGAGCGACTAATCTTTTTGTTTTTGTCATAGTGGTCATGATATTGGTCCATTGCATTCTATTGAGAATTTTAAATGCTTTTGCACAGGCATTCTCTCATCAGATGATTTCCTGATGATACAACACAAATAAGATTTTATAGAATATTTGACTATGAATGACTGAACAATCCCTGAGCCATGAAGATCTGGATTTCTAGTCTTCCATGACTTGGTCAACCTTTCACAAGTGAGATACTGAACAAAAAAGGAAGACTGAGAATACAAACAATAGCCAGACTATATATGACAATAAAACTCTGACCCACAACCTCTGCAGTTACCAGTCGAGGAAGCCAAGTCACAACCTCTGCAGCAATTGGCCCAGAATGGTCAGGACTTGGTCAATGAGTCAGCTTCCCTATTATTCCAACCAAGGACCAAACAGAGAAAGCCAAATATGTTCCCTAAACCAAACACTTAAAGTGCTCTTCTTTTAGTTAGCCCTTTGCCATTTCCCCCCCGTCAACAACCTCCAATAAGATCATACCCGAAGACTTCTTTTTTTGTCACTATCAAGTTTTCCAACTCCTCTGCCTGTCTTTGAGTCTCTGCTAAATGCAAGCGGCAGTGGCTGATTCCTTTGCTTGTAGCACACTCTGAATAAATAGTTTCTGTTTGTTCACATTTCAGTGGTCTTCATTTATTTCTGTAGCTTCCAATCAGTGACAAAGCTTTGTTTTAGGATGATTTCTATAACAATGGACATAAAGGCAGTAAAATTATAAAGTCAGTCCCAGGCATGAAAGGTAACAGTGAGAGATAGCAAAGGAAGGTTCTTTTGTTAAAATGAAGGAAAATGGTTTCTGAAAAATTGCCTAGAAATTTGCAGGAATATATGAAGGGGAAGAAAATAAGTGATTTGTTTGGCTTTGTAAAATGACTTGATAGACTGGATGGAATCCTTATTTTTTGCAATAAGAAAAGAAAGAAAAAAATGTTCAGTGCTTTGTGTCTGAGATCACTCTTTTTATCCACGTTCTAAAAGCACTTTGTAAAAATCATCTGGTGTCAAGTGTTGTAAGTCCTTTTTCAAAAATGAGAAGTGGGAGCACTGTTGATTTTTTCCAGAGGAGCAGAATAAAGATTTTCTATGTTCCCATTAAATATTCTAATAATGATTCCAGTATAATCATCAGCTAGTCTGTATAAAAGGCTTTTATACATTATGTATGATATGTCAACTCCTAACTTTAAAAACAGAATTAATAAAGAGTTGTTGACTTTTTAAATTTAGTCTGTTTCTCTCTACTATGAAAAGAAAACTGGCACGAAAGTTCCATATTTATATGGAGTGATTTTATGGCTTCACTCCCACCCCTACCCTGTCGGCAACACTTTCTATCATCTTGAATTTACTTTCCTTGCTGTGATTTTATAAAGAAAAAAAAGTGTCTTCATCTTCATTTTTCTGTTTCAGTCGGAAGAGTGTTTTAATATTAGAAAATGTGGCCTGTAAATCTAATTATTTGAAATAAGGCTTATGGCTTTAGACTGCATCAAAATGCTGTTTGTTTACACTTAGAAAAAATAGTTTAGGTGTATGAAATGCACGCTGCTATACATTATTTTTAAATCACAATTTGCTACTAATATAGTGATTCTTAACTTTCTAGAACGCATCTAAGGCTATCTGAAAAATTTCCAGAAGGTTAATGTTAGAAACAATAACACATGTTTGCCAGGTATGGTTCTTTTAGCAGGGAGATGGGTGGTGAAAGAAAAATAACAACAGAGCTTTACAGTTCCAGGAAGGTTGGCAGAGAGTCTTCTGATTTTTAAAATTTGTCTTTCTTCTGTAGACTTGGCTCCTCACTGCCAATTTTAGAAGAGAAACCTGGGCGTTGGGCACCGACTTGCTGAATGTTATTGGCTAGTTCAATCTAATCTTTCTTTTGCCTCTGGTTTATTGTTCGGTAAAGTATTGCTGTCTGCCTCACAGAGATGATATAAGAATTAATTAAGTAACAATGTACTGTCAAGGCTAAGCTTTTCAGAGGGGTCATTATTTCTTTCCTACAGTCTTTTTAAATACCTATATTCTTAAGGATTTCATTTCCCAATGTTTTACCCTCTCTCCTTAATAACCACAGTGTTACACTCCCAGTTTTATTATTCATACTTTTTCAAGAGTAGAACATGACATGTAAATATATGAGTCCTTTTCCTATTAAAGACCTTTAAACATAAAATTTAAGATTTAGTCTCCAGCTTCCACATTCCTTTTCACTTTTTGATACTTTTCTTACAACCAAGAAACTCTATCTGCTATTTTTGCCCTAATAAAACAATTATTATCTATGTATTTTATCCATTTGTTTAATAAACAATGACCTCTTATTATATGCTAGTCACCGAGGATGCAAAGATGTTTAAGACACATTTCCTCACGGAGGAAGTCACTCTAGTGATGGGGAACTCAGGATCAGCAGGAGGAGACCGACATGTATAATCTGGCTGGCATCTAAGATCCTTTTCCCTTGGAAATTTAAAGAAAATGTTGAAATACTTCCTGCACTTCCCAGGGAAAGTGCATCGCCCTCTGCCAGGGTTTGTTATTATTGTTTTATATTCCATAGACTTACATTTTACCGGTCACCCCACTCTAATTTCCTGATGACTCCAATGACTTGGCTTTACTGTGTCTCACCTTTCGTAATTATTCTATTTTCTATGCCCTCTACAGACCCAGATGTGGAGTCCAGCCCCTTTTCTTAATTTCCTACAAAATATCTTGCACACGAGGTACTGACATGATTGCAAAGAACTACAATTAAATTAAATGTGCTTGTTACACCAGTCTCTCTTTAGAATTTCTTAGGCCACCTTTGCTACCAGGAGCTGACCAATATTGCTCCACTGGCCCCCTCTATATGGAGGTAGGTTGATCCTTTACTTCTTCTATATTATCCTTACATTTCCCTCTTAATCTGTTTACAATCTCCCTAGCATCCCTGTGTAAATTACGCATTGTCATAGGCTTCACTCTGGAGACCTAGGCAGAGTGTGCTATGGGAGTTCAGAGAAGGAATTTAGGAAAGTCAGGAAAGCTTTTCACAGTGATGACATTTGAATTGATTTTAAAGTATGATAATGAATATATCAGTCACAAAATTGGAATAAAGGACAAGAAAATATTTTATTCCAGTTTGCTATATAAGTATTGGTATAATTAGGGAACCAATTCATTGTGATTAGTCAAAGTATGACAAAATCATTTTTCACCCCTCAAGTTTTAAAATAAGTTTTTCTTTTCTCAAATACTAACTTTCTTATCATTTGAGCTTTTCAAAGTCTTATTCTTTTTGAATCTACTATGTGTCATCTTAAACTCTACACCATTCCCTTTGCTAGAAGTTCTTGGGCCCTCTCCCTTCTTGGTCTTAAACTGCCTTCTTACCCTCTGCTTTACTATTTCAACTACGTTTTCCTGAACAGGTTTGACTCTGTCACTTCATTAACCATTATCTTACACAATTTGTCAATTCTTAATTCTGGATAATTCCCACATTTTTCCTTTTACTCCTGGTCCTTTCTTACTATCTCTAATGAAAATTATAAAAGAAGAACTTAAACCAAGACAATTTCCTGTTTCCATGTTAAACAATAATGGCATTGGGAATGTTCT
Source organism: Cabassous unicinctus (assembly GCA_029593785.1). Classification (NCBI taxonomy): domain Eukaryota; kingdom Metazoa; phylum Chordata; class Mammalia; order Cingulata; family Chlamyphoridae; genus Cabassous; species Cabassous unicinctus. Next base: position 11,775 of record JAQZBX010001765.1, on the reverse strand, counting down.
CCTGTTCCTATGTTAAAAAATATTGAGAAAGGGGGGGAAGCCAAGATGGCGGCAAAGTAAAGAGCTCCTGGAGTCAGCTCATGCTACAGGGCAGTTAGTAACCACCCAGAGCTACCTAAAGCACCTGTTTGGGGGCCCCAGGAGACCAGAAGAGTATCCTGCCACATCCTTGAAAGTATGGAAGAAGGAGACTGCCCATCTGCAAAGAGGATTCGTGAGTAGAGCCCTCCATGCCACTGAGATCGGTGCCTGTGGTGCAAGCTGCCTTGGGAGCTAATCTGTGGCTGGAGTTGGAAGCCCCATTTCCCAAAAAATGGGGTAGGAAGACATGGTATGGCACTGACTGCAGCTGCAGATTAGTAAATTTGGTGGACTAAAGTATAATCCTAGGAACAACTAAATTTTGAGCCTGTCCAGGTCTGAAGGAGGCTGGTAGCTGCCACTTTGACTCCACCCCTGGCCTGAGGGGAAGCAGGGCTGATAGAAAATCACAGTGCTGATAAGGACCGGCTTCTTTCCACTCAGGTCTGATTGCAGGTCTAGCCTAAACCTCAGCCCCATCTCTGGCAGGGAGGAAGCTGGGGGGACTGCACAACCTCTCTGGGAAACTGCAAGCCATGATGCAGAGGCCGGTACCCATCCTATTCTAGCGGCGCAAGCCACCTCAGGAGCTATTCCATGGCTGGAAGCTCCATTTCCCATAAACTGTGGAGGAAGAGACAGTTGTCCACCGACCTCAGCTACTGATTAGTAGACTCGGCTGGCTAAAGTATAATCCTAGAAACAGCTAGGTTTGAACCTGTCCAAGTTGGAAAGAGTCTGGTAGCAGTCATTTTGACTCTGTTCCCCTCCTGCTCCCCCCCCCCCCCCCCCCCCCCCCCCCGGCATGAGGGGAAGCCTGGCTGACTGAAAATTCAGCGAAGTTAGGGACTGGCTTCTTTCTACCAAGATCGGACTGCAGCCCTAGCCTAGGCTTTAGCCCCACCTCCAGCAAAGAGGAAGCTGGCAGGACCTGCACCAGGCTCTCCAGGCAACTGCAAGTGCTCTCCGCTGGCACAGACACCTGGGGCTGCATGCCTGCACCCCAGTAGGATAGGACAGGTGCTGGGTATCCTCGGCCTCTCCAGGCAACGGCAGGAGTTTTCAGCCCACATGAACTGGTTTGTTGAATGCCTTCGAGTCCATCTCTACCTCTGTCCCTCCATAGGAAAGGAGGGGGCTGGTGCTCCCTCAGCCTCTCAAGGCAACTGCAGACACTTTTGGCCTGCACAAACCCGAGAATTGGGCACCTGTGGCTCTACCCCCATCCCCAATAGGACAAGAGATGGACTGTGTTTGCCTAGCCTCTCTGGGTAACTGCAGGTACTTTTGGCCCACACAGCCAGAACTGGTGGGTACTTGTGGATTCACCCTCATCCCCCAATAGGATAGGAGGGGTCTGGTGTCTCCACAGCATTTCCGGACAAAGGTGGATACTTTCGTCCTACAGGGACTGAACTGTTGGGTGCCTGTGGATCCAATCCTATGCCTTAATAGGATAGGAGGGGGCTGGTGTCTCCTCAGCCTCTCCGGGCAACAGCAGGTAGTCTCAGCCTAAAGGGACTGAACTGTTGGATGCCCGTAGAACCATCTCCACCACCCAAAGGTTAGGAGGGGGCTGGTGCTTCCTCATTCACTCTGGGTAATGGTGGGTACTTTCAGCCTACAGGGACTGAACTGTTGCACGTTGGTGGTTCCATTTCCACCCCTAAAGGGCAGGAGGGACAGTACTCTCTCAGCTTCTCAGGGCAACTGCAGGCATATTTGGCCCATACTGATTAGATTATTGGGCACTCCAGAGGGTCCACTCCCACCCCCGGCAGGGAGGAGGTCTGGTGTTATGTCAGTTTACCTGAGCAACTGTGGTCATTTTGGACCCACACAGCATAGATTGCTGCCCACAACTATAGCTCCATTCCTGTCCAAGGTAGAGGAGGAAAGGGTATGAAGCTTTATCAGTCTCTCCGGGCAACTACAGACAGTCTTGTCCTGCCCAACTTGGATTATTACACATGGCTGCAGCTTTATCCCTACTCCTGAGAGAGGAGAAAGGTCGGAGAAGCTTCATCAATTCCTGGAGCAATGTGGGCAGCTTCAGCCTCCATAGCTTACAGCACCAACTACATCCTTGGATCCTACTACACAATCAGCAAGGGAGAAAAAGACAAGAAAGCCCTAAACTAAAGGGAGAAATTGCAGCCAGAATAAATACATCTAGCAAGCCAGATGCAAAAACACCAACAATAAATTACAATCCATACCAAGAAACAGGAAGAAATGGCACAGTTAAAGGAAAAGGATAAGCCTGCAGATGACATAAAGAAGTTGAGACAACTAATCATAGATGTTCAAACAAATCTCCTTAATTCAATGAGATGGCTAAAGAGATTAAGGTTATTAAGAAGACATTGGATGAGCACAAAGAAGAATTTGAAAGCAGACTTAGAAAAAGAGCAGATCTTATGGGAATGAAAGGGACAATAAATGAAATAAAAAATACACTGGAACCTCCGATATGGGAGAGAGGTGTCCTACCACCTGTGCCGCCTTAGTTCCTGTTTCTCGTGCGTTTCATCTTGGCTCTCCCTTGTGTCACTTTCCTTTTACACTCTTTCATAATTTGTTAACAAATGTTTCAAAACAATGCAAAGCATTTGTGGTGGGGTGATGTGTGGGAGCCCTGTATGATGGTATGCATGTTTGTTTTGTAAGTTCACAATGTGTACTGAACACTTATAGTTTATGTATGTTCATGCATGAACGATATACTTCAATAAATTGTTTAAAAAAATACACTGGAGGCATATAGCAGCAGATTTGCAGAAGCAGAAGAAAGGATTGGTGAACGTGAAGACATGGCCTCCAAAAGCAAGCATACAAAAGAACAGATGAAAAAAGAATGGAAAAAAATTGAACAGGGTCTCAGGGAACTAAATGTCAGCAAGAGACGTGCGAACATACATGTCATGGGTGTTCCAGAAGGAGAAGAGAAGGGAAAAAGGGCAGACGGAATATTTGAAGAAATAATGGTGGAAAATTTCCCAACCCTATTGAAGGACATAGATATCTGTGTCGAAGAAGCACAATGTACTCCCATCCGAATAAATCTGAAGAGATCAACTCCAAAACACATACTAATCAGAATGTCAAATGCCAAAGACAGAGAGAATTTTGAGAGCAGCAAGAGAAAAGCAATGCACAACATATATGGGATACCCAATAAGATTAAGTGCTGATTTCTCATCAGAAACCATGGAGGCAAGAAGGCAGTGTTATGATATATTTAAGATACTGCAAGAGAAAAACTGCCAGCCAAGAATTTTATGTCTGGCAAGATTATCTTTCAAAAATGAGGACGAGATTAGAGTATTCATAGATAGACAGAAACTGCAAGAGTTTATAACAAAAAGACCAGCTTTGCAGGAAATACTAAAGGGAAGGTTACAGCCTGAAAAGAAAAGACAGGAGAGAGAGGCTTGGAAGAGAGTCTAGAAATTATGTCTGTATCAGTAAGAGTAACTAAAAGTATCAAAAATAAAATGACAGATAAAATGTAAAGATCAAAATCGATGAAATAAGAACTGCCTTTACAGTAATAACATTGAATTTTAATGGATTAAACTCCCCATTCAAAAGACCAGACTGGTGGAATGGATAAGAAAATATACACCATCTATATGTTGTCTGCAAGAGACTCACCTTAGACCCAAGGATACCAATAGATTGAAAGTGAAAGGTTGAAAAAGATATTCCATGTATGCAGTAACCAAAATAAAGCTGGGGTAGTTATACTTATGTCAGATGATATAGATTTTAAAAGCAAAATTGTTATTAGAGACAAGGAAGGACATTGCATATTAATAAAAGGGATGATTCATGAGGAAGAAATAGCAATCATAAATGTATATGCACCTAACCAGGATGCCCCAAGATACATGAGGCAAACACTGGCAAAACTGAAGGGAGAAATAGACATCTCTACAATAATAGTTGGAGACTTCAATATGTCACTCTCAGCATTGCTAGAACATCTGGGCAGAGGATCAATAAAGAAACAGATAGCTTGAATAATATGATAAATGGACTAAACCTAATAGACATATACAGAACATTGCATCCCAAAACAGCAGAATATACATTCTTTTCAAGTGCTCATGGGTCTTTCTCCAGGATAGACCATATGTTGGGTCACAAAGCAGATCTCAATAAATTCAACAAAATTGAAATTACACAAAGCACTTTCTCTGATCATAATGGAATAACATTGGAAATCAACAAGCGGCAGAAAAAGGGAAAATTCTCATATATAGAGAGATTAAACAGCACACTCTTAAACAATCAGTGGGTCAAAGAAGAAATTTCAAGAGAAATCAATAAATATCTCAAGATGATTGACAAGGAGAATACAACATATCAGAACCTATAGGATGCAATGAAAGCAGTGTTGAGAGGAAAATTTATAGCCCTCAATGCTTACATTAAAAAAGAATAAAGAGCTAAAATCAATGACCTAACTACACAGCTAGAGGAACTAGAAAAGGAAAAGCAAACTAATCCCAGAGCAAGTAGAAGCAGTGAAATAACAAAGATCAGAGCAGAAATAAATGGAATCGAGAACAAAAACAAACAAACAAACAAACAAAAAACAAACAATAGAATTAACAAAACCAAAAGTTGGTTCTTCGAGAAGATTAACAAAATTGACAAACCCTTAGCTAGACTGACTAAGAAAAAAAGAAGATGAAAATAAATGAAATAAAAAATGAAAACAGGAACATTACCACTGACCCCACAGGAATAAGAGAGATCATAAGAGGATACTATGAACAACTGTATGCCAAAAAACTAGACAATGTTGACGAAATGGAAAAATTCCTAGGAACATACAAACGACCTACACTGACCCTAGAAGAAATAGAAGACCTCGACAAACCAATCACAAGTAAAGAGATTGAAACAGTTATCAAACAGCTCCCCAAAATGAAAAGCCCAGGACTAGACAGTTTCACAGGTGAGTTATACCAAGCATTCAAAGGAGATTTTATACCAATCTTACTCAAGCTCTTCCAAAAAATTAAACAAGAAGGAATGCTATCAAACTCATTCTAAAAATCCAATTGTCACCCTAATACCAAAGTCAGATAAAGATATTAAGAAAAAAGAAAATTACAGACCCATTTTTCTAATGCGTACAGATGCAAAAATCCTCAATAAAACACTTGCTAATCGAATCCAACAACACATTAAAAGAATTATTCATCAAGATCAAGTGGGTTTTATACCAGGCATGCAAGGCTGGTTCAACACAACAAAATCAATCAGCATAACACAATACATTAATAAATCAAAGAAGAAAAATTACATGATCTTATTGATTGATGCAGAAAAGGCATTTGACAAAATACAGCATCCTTTCTTGATAAAAAATACTACAAAAAATAGGAATTGAAGAAACTTTCTCAACATGATAAAGGCCATATATGAAAAACTCACAGCTAACATTGTACTCAATGGTGAAAGATTGAAAGCTTTCCTGTTGGGATCAGGGACAAGACAAGAATGCCCATTGTCACCACTGTTGTTCATTATAGTGCTAGAGCCTCTAGTTAGAGCAATCATGCAAGAAAAAGAAATAAAAAGCATCCAAATCAGAAAGGAAGAATTAAAACTTTCACTATTTGCAGATGATATGATTATATATATATAGAAAGTCCTGAAAAATCTACAACAAAGCTGCTAGAGCTAATACATGATTTCAGTAGAGTGTCAGGATACAAGATCAATATGTGAAAATCAGTGGTGTTTCTATACACTAATAATGTGCAATCTGGGGAGGAAGTCAGGAAAAAAATTCCATTTACAGTAGCAACTAAAAGAATCAAATATTTAGGAATAAACTTAACCAAGGATGAAAAGCACTTGTATTCAGAAAAATATAATACATTGCTAAAAGAAATTTAAAAAGACCTCAATAATTGGAATAACATTCCACACTCATGGATTGGAAGACTAAATATCATTAAGATGTCAATTCTACCCAAAATGATATACAGAGTCAATGCAATCCCAATAAAAATACCACCAGCATTTTAAAAACAAATAAAAAACACAATTATCAAATTTATCTGGAAGGTTAAGAGGCTCCGAATAGCCAGAAACATCTTAAAAAAGAAAAGTGAAGTTGGAGGACTCTCACTTCCAGACTTTAAAACATATTACCTAGCTACAGTGGTAAAAACAGCATGATATTGGCATAAAGATAGACACATAGACCAATGGAACCAAACTGATGGGTCAGAAACAGCCCCTCACATCAATGGCCAAGTGATTTTTGACAAGCCTGTCAAACACACTGAGCTGGGACAGAACAGTTTATTCAACAAATGGTTCTGGGAGAGCTGGATATTTATAGCCAAAAGAAAGAAAGAAGACCCCTATCTCACACCGTATACAAAAATTAACTCAAAATGGATCAAAGACCTAAAATAAAAGCAAGTACAATAAAGCTCCTAGAAGAAAAAATGTAGGGAAACATTTTCAAGATCTGGCGGTAGGTCGTGGATTCTTAAACCTTACACCAAAGCACGAGCAGTGAAAGAAAATATGGATAAATGGGACCTCCTCAAACTTAAACACTTCTGTGATTCAAACGACTTCATCAAGAAGGTGAAAAAGCAAACCACTCAATGGGAGAAAATATTTGGAAACCACATATCCAATAAGGGTTTGATTTCCATTCTATATAAAGAGATTGTACAACTCAACAATAAAAGAGCAAGCAATCCAATTTAAAAAATGGGCAAAAGATTTAAATAGACATTTCTCCAAAGAGGAAACACAAATGGCCAAAAAGCACATGAAAAAATGTTCCACATCACTAGCTATTAGGGAAATGCAAATTAAAACAACAATGAGATATCATCTAACATAGCATAAAATGGCCATTATTAAAAAAACAGACAACAATAAGTGCTGGAGAGGATGTGGAGAAATAGGAACACTCCTTCACTGTTGGTGGGAGTGTAAAATGGGTGTAGCCTCTGTGGAAGACAGTTTGGCGGTTCCTCAGGAAGCTAAATATAGAACTGCCATATTAGCCAGCAATTCCTCTACTAGGAATATATCCAGAAGAACTAACAACTATGACATGAACAGACATCTGCACATTGATGTTCATAGAGGCATTGTTCACAATTGCCAAAAGATGGAAACAACCCAAGTGTCCATCAACCGATGAATGGATAAACAAAATGTGGTTTATGCATACGATGGAATACTATGCTGCAGTAAGAAGAAATGAAATTGGTACACATATGATAACATGGATGAATCTTGAAGACATTATACTAAGTGAAGTAAGCCAAACACAAAAGGACAAATATTGCATGGTCTCATTAATATGAACCAAATACGAAGAATAAATGTATGGAGTTAAAACCTAGAGTATAGGTTATTAGAAGATAAGAGGATGCTTAATGTATGTAGAAGCTTTAATTAACTTGACTGTAAAAGTGTGGAAATGGATAGAGTTGATGGTAACACATTATAGTGAGTAGTAACTGGTTTATAAACGGGATTGTGGCTGGAAAGGGTAGTCTGAGGAAGTAAATGTCAATTGAAAGAAAGCTAAAGAATAATCTAGGGACTGAATACACAGTGAACCCAGAGGTGGATGAGAATTGTGGTTGAGGGTACAAATGCAAGTGTGTCCTTTTGTAAGCTAGAGCAGATGTACATCACTTTTGCAGGGTAGTAGGAATGTGGAGAAGCATGGGAAAACTACAATTGGTATGATCTATAGACTGTGGTTAACAGCAATACTATAATATTCTTGCATCAATACCAAAGATGTACTGTGTTGATAGTGGAGGTATATGGAAAAAAGTGTGCCAAAGGTACGCTATGAACCATGGCTGGTGGTAATAGTCTGATGATATTATCTCATAATCTGTAACAAATGTTCCACTGTGGTGTGGTGTGTTGGTGAAGGGGTGTTGTATGGGAATTCTACACGTGCGTATGATTGTTTTGCAAGTTCACAACCTCTGTAATGAAAAAATATTTTTAAAAAATAGTGTGGGTTGGGGGAAAAATACACCAAATGTAAGATAGGGACTACAGTTAGTAGTAATATTTTGACCATGCTCTTGAACAGTTTGTAACAAATGTTTCACAACAATGCAAAGTGTTGGTGGAGGGGTGATGTATGAGACTCCTGTATGGTATTAAGTATATTTATTTGTAAGTTCATAATCTTTACTATACACTTATTGTTTATGCATGTTCATGTATGAATGATATACTTCAATAAAAATATATTAAAAAATATTGAGAAAAAGCACAAAATAACTTAGCTACTTTTTCCAGAAAATACTTGTTCTTGAGAAGTAAGACTTTGAATCAACTAAACAGATTATTCATCAATATTTGCTTCCAGATTCCTTACCTTAATGTGCACACCGTTCCAAAGCTAGGATGTAAAAATTCTGCATAATTTGTTTCCTTCCTTGCAAGACCTATCTAAAATCACCCAGCCAGGTCCTAAAAAAGGAAATAGCAATAAGAACAGTTCCAATAAGGTCTCCTTTCACAGGTCATCTTCTTTATTGACATCTGTGGCAGTTTAATATTATTATTGAATTCCGAAAAGATTATGTTTGTAAACTGGTCTGTTCCTCTGAACATGATACCCTTTGATTGTATTAAATTCAAAGGTTTTACTTTATGTTTACTTGATTAAATCAAGATTAGGGCTTTTTAAAAAAAAGATTTATTTATTCCCCTCCTCCCCATTGTTTTGCACTCGCTGTCTGCTCTCTGTGTCTGTTCTTCTGTGTCTGCTTGTCTTCTCTTTGGGTGGCAGCGGGAACCGATCCTGGGACCTTCCGGAGTGGGAGAGAGGCACTCAATCTCTTGCATCACCTCAGCTTCCTGGTCTACTGCGTCTCTTATTATCTCTCCTCTTTGTCTCTTTTTGTTGTGTCATCTTGCTGTGCCATGTCTCCACGTGGGCCAGCACTCCATGTAGGCCAGCTCTCCAATCTGGCCAGTTCACTGCGCAGGTCAGCTTGCCTTCACCAGGAGGCCCCGGGAATCGAACCCTGGACCTCCTATATGGTTAAGGGGAGCCCAGTCGCTTGACCCACATCCGCTTCCCAAGATTAGGGCTTTGATTCGACCACGTCATTAGGGTGACTCAGTGTTGAGTCCCCATCCCCTTGGTGGGCTATATAAATGGACACTCACACAGAAGAAGTTCCAAAGAGGACTAGAGAGAGCTCCATAGACACAGAGGAGGAGAGAACTTGTCAGATTTGATCCTGAGAGGTCCCAGGAAGAAAGATGAGCAATTTGCCTGATAGTCTACAGCTGACCTTGTGAAGAGACCAGAGCAGCTGAGCCAGAAAGAAATGAGCCCTCTACCCTGCAGCTGAGATCAGAAGAAGCTGGGTCCATGGAACCTTAAGTGGAAAGAGGAAGGCTAAAGCCTCTCAGACATTGGCAGCCATTTTCCTTCAACGTGTGGCACCAGATATTTGGTGAGGAAGTACCTGTTATGGTACCTTGAGTGGGCCTCTTTAGGGCCTTGTAACTGTAAGCTTCTACCCCAAATAAATACTCTATAAAAGCCAACAGATTTCTGGTACTTTGCATCGGCACCCCTTTGGCTGACTTACATAGCGTCTATAGCTTTCTTGGTCTTTACCTCAATGAATATACTTTATTCTCTTTTTTACTCATCTTCTGCCATTTGCCCCTTGAATTAATGTGTCTCACAAATTCACTTTTTCCTTTTGTCTTCTCTTTGAGGGCAATCTGTTTCTGTTTCATAGCTTCAACAATGATCTCTATGCAGATGATTTTACTAATCTGCTTTTCTCACGCTAACCTCCTATATGAATTTGAGGCAGGAAACAGTGGCAAGAATGAACCTCAGACTCAACACGTTACTCCACAGGCAACTCATGATCTCTTCCTCTCTTCCTATATCTGCTCTTTCTCCTCTATTGCCCATGTCAGTTTTAATGACCATCCTAATGGTCAGCCTAGTGACCATTCTCTGACAAGGAAAACAAACCAGCAAATTAAAGAAATGAATATGGAGTTGTTGTAGGATTTTGGGTTAAACGGAGTTCAATTTATTCTTTCCAGCAAAAGTAAATATGGCATCACAAATTTTCTCTCCCTACATTTCAGGTGTGCAAAGAATATGGAGTTTCTTTATTTTCTATTTTGGATCAGAATAAATGAGCCCTAACACTTAGACTCAAAAGTAAACCTCATGAGCCTTAAAACCTGCACTTAAACCTCACTTGCCTTAAAAGCTGAATTGCTCCTTTTCACAAAATCACAGATGACTACATGTCCTCTGTCTACATATTCCCTTCCTCAGACTCCTCACCGAGGAGCTACAGAAAGAAAGCAACAAGAGCTTAATATTGTGATAACTCTGCCCAGGAGGACTGACTGCTGGGTTTCTTGCTGGAGGGAGTAAGTGAAGAATTAGTCCTGTGTGACTTATTAGCCTTCCCCTGCAAATGTCAATTTTGCTGGATGCATAAATGGAGCAATGGAGGGAACCCAAGTTAGAAAGCTATTGTGATCGGTTTCTTGGATGGGGAGGTGATGGTTGGGTGAGCAGCTGTACCCCAGGTCAACCATAAGCTCTGAGTCTGTTATTGTGCAGCTGGGCTGCTGAGTTTTGTCTTTGTCCCTTCTGCTGCATGAGAACCAAAGAAGACTTGAGTGTTCTGGCTTGCTTTGTCTCTGTAAACATGCTGTGCTATCAGTTTTACTTTGCTCTGAAGGTATCATGCTACTGTTACCATGGGGCCACACTGTATTGTGGTCTCTACCCCAAATTCCAATGGAACATGGTATAAAAGTCCTCCAACCCTAACTTCTCCTGTAAAACGATATGCTTTAACTACCAGGTTTTCTGCCTGGGGTGGTATAGAGGAGCCACAAAGCATGCAAGGCTGACTCTTGCTTACCCTCCTTCTCTGTCCATTCTCCTTCTCACATGTCCCTGGACTAGGACTGGACCTTCTCCTACTTCCCTTCCCATTCTTATGCAAAGTATTATTCCTGCAACCAAAAAAGCTGTTGATATAGGAAAGGTTTCTGGGCAGGAGATTGGAAAATTTGCAAAAGGATCCCAGGGGAATTCAGACAGAGAAAGGACCGAGGCCCAATCTTTTCAGGCTGGATTCAAAGTTATAGAAACTTGTTAGCGTGGAAGGGATATTTCCAACTAAAACATAGTGGTGAAGAAAGCAAATCAGGCCCGAGGTAGGTGGGATAGAAAGAAGTTGGTTCTTTACCAAGGTGTGTGGCTGAGGAGAAATGTGGTCTGAGACTGAAAAATACATAGGACTTGTCCCAACCCAGGCCTCCTGGGGCTTGCAGGTGTCAGGGAAGTTATAAGGCCTGTGAGGCAGGGGCCCATTTGGTCATGGTGGGCAGAAAGGCCATCCGCATCTTCTCTCACACCTGGAAACTCCCCTGTGGCCTGAGCTAGTGCCTGAAGCAAAGCTTGTGGCTGGTAGCAGAGGATTTCTTCTGACTTCCTATCTATCCACTCCAGCCCTGGTTCCCAGTTTGGAGGCTCAGTGGTCCACTCTAAAATAACTTTCCTGGAGGTGGCTATAGCATCTTCCAACTTTCAGGGGACATTCCCAATTTCTAGCTTTGGTCAGCAATCTGGGAGCAAACAGGATTGGCCCCTTGGACATG